>PVKE010003754.1:0-69755 GCA_004027555.1 Craseonycteris thonglongyai
ACAGACCCATTCTCTTAATGAAAACTGTTTAAGAGAATTTGTGGTCATGTTTTAAATTTACCATATTGGGTGTGGTTCTTTCACCCTTTCCACAAACCTACGTATTCAGAATGAACAGGAACTATATGAGCATCGTCTGAAGATCTGACAGTGACTGTCCTCTGGCTCAGTCCACACGGGTTCTGTCAAGAGAGACTACACTAAAGACACATTAATAATTTAAAGCATTAGTAATTGCAATTTCTCTTGTTTGTCACAAAAAGCCCATTGATGGAGCTGTAACCCTAGACTTTTTGAAACCAAACTTTGGAAAATATGTTGATATCATTTCTTTGTGTGATTATTGTGTAGCCAGATCACCCTCTTGCAAGTGGGTGATCCTACATGTCAATCATTTCTGGGACAGAGAAATAAGGACCTTGAATTGAGATGAAAGATACAACTTCCTCCTCTCTGAAGCTGTAGCTTAGTTTGATACTTAGCCTAAGGATGGAAGTGCCCAGGGATTTCTGGGTATGAGCTGCCCCTGGTCACATGCAAGCAAGCCATGAAGACAGATGGGTGGTGGTCTAGCAAGAAACCCCTGGGCAGACCTTAGTCTGTGCAATATTTGCAAATTATTTCCTGGGAATATTTATATCTATCTCTACCTGTACCTATAGATTTCTAGGGAGGTTTACATGCATATATGTGGTTTTATGTTTCTCTCTTTATCCTTGAACCTCAAGTCAAACCTTGTTTTTTTGCAGTCTCCTTGAGAGCTTCCTGAGTGTAATCCGAAACTGGGACCAAAGAAAACTACCATTTCAGATTGGTAGGTAGCGGGTTTCATAAACAAGGAAACTTACAAGGTTTTTCTTAGACAGGTGGAAGATGAGTAGTTTTTCCATGTCTGCCAGCCAGAATCTTAAAAGTTGATACAGAGGCTTTAGCTGGGCTCAGTCACGTACACTGGAGGCCTTAATTGGGGTTAGTCACGTATCCAGTCCCGGTGGTCTCGTCATCACATTACTATCTCGAGGCTGTATCCTTGGACAGCTTCTAGCATAAAGACAGCAAACAGAGCACACATACCAAGCACCGGGAGCATGTGGACGACCTCTAATTGTCCAGTTCCAGTTCCCAGGTCAAACCAGAGGTCATATCCTTGACGACCTCCCGTAACACTTGTTAAAAGTGATACTGTGGTCTAGCCATTCCATGAATAATTAATGTGGAGATGCTGGGATGGCTCAGCAGGTTAAGACTCACTTTGCAGCCCTGGGGTTTGAGGTTTAAATCCTGGCCCGGGGATGAAAAGGCTGGGTGGGTTAAGGGAAAAGAAGGTGGAAGACATTCTAAGCAGGTGGAATGGCATGAGCACATGCTTGGAGGTAGGTAGCACAGCTGATGCCACAAGTATTTCTGTTAGGAATAGGAACTAAAGAGACATGAGATTTGATGGGTCTGAAGGAAATAGATTAAATGTTCTCCAGAAGAGTGGATACTTGACCATGCTGGTCAGTATTTGCCAAAATATTCTCAACAAGATACTAACCTAGGAATCATTACTTGATCATGGAAAAAGTGTCTTATGGTCATGTACAAACCACAGTCCCAGCTATATTCCCATTAGGGTATTCACACTGTGAATTAATATAGTAAAGCTCTGTGTAGTCCTGCAGTAAAGAAAGAAACCTGTTTATTTAGAGCCCTATTAAACATGAAACAATGTCCAACATCATTAGTAATTAGAGAAGTAAAAATTAAAAACCTAAATAGCTACTAGAATAGCTTTAAAAAAATAAAATAAAAGACAGGCAATACTGAGTGTTAGGAATGAGAACAAATGAAACTCTTGTACGTTGCTGGTCAGAGCACGAAGTGGTAGCACAACTCTGGGAAAGAGTTTAGTAGTTTTTTTTAACAATGGAGTCAATGTGCACTGTCTTAGTCCCCTTGGGCTGCCATAACAAAATGCTACAGGTTTAAACAATAGAAATGTATTTCTCATAGTTCTGGACATGGAAGTCCAAGGTCAAGGTGCCAGCTTGGTTGGTTTCTGGTGAGGACCCAATTCCTGGTTTGCAGGTGCCTGCCTGCCTTCTCACTGCATTCTCACATGGCAGAGAGAATGCCCAAGGGCAAGCTCATGGGTGTCTTTTCTTATTAGGACACTATTCCTGTCACAGAGGTCTTACCTTTATAACCTCACATACCCTCATTACCTCCCAAAGTCCCCATTTCCAAACACCATCATGTTAGGAGTAGGGGGCTTTGACATATGAAGTTTAGCGGGGACAAATACATTCTGTCTGTAACGTTCTAATCTTGGTCCTTCAAAACCCATGTGTTTCTCACATGTAAATACATTCATTTCATCCCAACAGCCCAAGAATCTTAATTCATTCCAGCAGTAAGTCTAAAGTCCAACAGCCTCATCTAAATAACATCTATCTAAATCACATATGGTGAGACTCGGGGTATAATTTATCCTGAGGCAAAATTTCTCTCCAATCAGGAACCTGTGAAACCAGACAAGTTATGGACTTTCAACATGCAATGGTGGGACAGGCACAGGAGAGACGTTCCCATTCCAAACGGGACAAGAGGAAAGCAGAAAGGAGTGATGGGTCCTGAGCAAGCCCAAAACTTAGAAGGGTGAAGTCCTCTAGATCTGGAGGCTCAAGAATTATCCTGTTCGGCTCAATACTCTGCCCTCCAGGGCCATTCGGATGGCAGTGTCACCTCCATGGATGTAGGTACGGGTCCTGCAGCTTTGCCAGATGGTCCTGCCCCCACAGCTTTAGGTGGAGGCATCTGGCCTGTTGAAACCAGGGCAGTGGTTCTTCTGACCTCTGGATCATCTATGGGGTCTTCCCTCCTCCTGAAGAGTAGGGCACATTCACGGCTGAATAGCTCTATCATTCCATCCTGTAAAATCCAAGAAGTCCAACATCCTCCCTTCGTTTTGTTCTGTCTCCATTCCTTTCAGTTCGATCTGGCACTGTTTCTGCTCATGTAATCCCCTAAACTCTTTATCAAGTGATAGTCCAGCCACATCGTCAGTTCTCTTCAAAACATGCTTTCTCATTATTTTATTTTATTTTGTTTTTTTGTTTGTTTGTTTTGGTATAAATAGGCTGAGAATTTATTTATTTGTTTGTTTGTTTGTTTGTTTGTTTATTTTGGTAGAAATAGGCTGAGAATTTTCCAAATCATCAAGTTCTGGTATCTTTTTGCTTAACCATTCTCTTTTCAATTGATGCCTCTCCTTTCAATTGTTGCTATGAGCAGTTAGGAAGAACGAAGCCATACCTTCAACACTTTGCTGAAATCTCAGCTCAATATCCAATTTCCTTGCTCACAAATTCTACCTTCCACAAAACCTAGAACACAGGCTATTCAAGTTCTTTGCCACTTTATAGTAAGGATCACCTTTTTTCCAATTTCCAAATAACATGTTTGTCATTTCTGTCTGAGATTTTATCAAAATTGCCCATAAGGCTCATATTTCTATCATGCACCTCAGAAGTCTTTCAGCCTTTACCCACTACTCAGTTCCAAAGCTGCTTCCACGTTTTTAGATTTATGTTACAGCAGCACCCCACTTCTTGATACCAAAATCTGTCATAGCCAGCTCAGACCATCATAGCCAGCTTGGACTATCATAACAGAATGCCACAAACTCCATGGCTTAAACAACAGAAATCCGTTTCCTCACAGTTCTGGAGGCTGGAAGACCAAGACCAGGCAAGGTGCCAGCCTGGCTGGTTTCCATTGAGAGTGAGCTTTCTTCCTGGCTTGAAAACAGCCATCTTCCCTCTGTCCTCAATTCAGTCTATAATATACCAGCCATCTCACCCGCAGATATTTACCCACAGTAACTTCACACAAGA
Organism: Craseonycteris thonglongyai; assembly: GCA_004027555.1. Taxonomy (NCBI): domain Eukaryota; kingdom Metazoa; phylum Chordata; class Mammalia; order Chiroptera; family Craseonycteridae; genus Craseonycteris; species Craseonycteris thonglongyai. Next base: position 3,879 of record PVKE010003754.1, read on the forward strand.
CTGTCAATAGAATACTTAAAATACCTTATCATCACCTAAAACTGGAAACAACCCAAATGTCATTTGAAAAGGCCCAGAATATGTCACCCCAAAATATGCTACTTTGGCATAAGTATTATTTTGAGCTGAAGGCAATTGAGAATCAACAGATGCAGGAAGAAGTCTTCTCAGAGCTCCCCTTATCTGACTAAGAGCAGAAATTTTTGAGACATGGGGACCACCACAAATTCTTTCTCCTGGGGGAGTTTAAAGGCTGAGAAGAAGATGAAAAGTTGGCACCAAGATGGATCTGAACAAACACACTTTACTAAATAACCCTTATCTCCCATTAGTTTCCCCACATATTTACCTTCCCACAATTTAATGCCTCTAGAAGCTCAAAACCCTTTTCTTTTGTCTTGTCACTTCTACAAATTTACGGCCCCTTTGCTAAAGTGGGACATAAGCTTCTAGCTAGTCTGACTGTCTCCTTATGGCTGGATGTCTGTGAGCATCCCTCCTTATGCCTATAAGTAAACCCTTTTTTCTCCCGTTAATCAGTCTTTTGTCAGATCAATTTGTCAGATCAGTAGCTCCAGCTACTGAACCTAGGAGCGTAGAGAAAAAAGTCATCAATGGATGAATGGATGAACAAACTGGGACACATCCATACCAATAAATACTACTCCACAACAAAAAAGAATTAACTACTGATACAGGCAATGACATGGCTGAATATCAAATTCCTTATATCAAGGGAAAGAAGGCAGACACCAAAGGCTGTGTATTATGTGACATTCATATGACATCCTGGAATAGGCAGAACTTATAAGAACAAAAAGCTGATAAGAGGCTGCCAAAGTCTGGGATGAGGGAAGGAGATGATTCCAAAGAGGCAAGAGAGAAGTTTCTGGAGTGAAGAAATATTTTACATCATGGTTGTGGTGACAGCTACATGGCTATGCATTTGTCAAAACTCACAGGATATATTTAAAAGGTTAATTTCACTGCATATACGTTATATCTAAATCACTTTTTTTTAATGAGTATAAAAGAAAAAAACATCACAGAATGAATGCCAAACAAACAAACACAAAGCCCATGCTCATCTGCTGGAAATATTTCACATTACATGGAGCACAGTTTGTAAATGGGGCTTGAAATCATAGGTGGAGTGTTCACACAGTCAGACCAGGACCCATCACTTATTTATTCATCCCACAAACATTTAGTGAGCGCCATCCTGTGCATTGTTCTAGATGTTGAGGCCTGTAAAGGAAAGTGCAAATTAAAAACAAGAGGTTTAATTTTCCCTGTTGAAAATGAGGGAGAAGATTCCCCGCTTCTCCCTGTTCTTTCAGAATTTCTTTCTCTGTCCTGTTGAAATGTAGGTAAATCTTTTTAATGGCTAAATAAGGCTCTTACCAGTCTCACATCTCAGGAATGTTTCTGAGACTTCAAAGCCATCTCTTTGAAATGCAATCATCAAGGAAGAAAATGCTCTATCTCCTGCTTTCCTGGGAGGAAAAGGGCCTAAACAGCCTGGTTCCAAATTGCAAAACCTATCTATGAAAAGAATGTTTTGTGCCCTTAGTTACACAAAGAGTAAAATTTCTTTCTATCTTTGCCATCTCTTTAGTGGGTGCCTGTGATGTGCATCATATTCTGGCTTAATGTTTATTCAATAGTAGATTGTTTTCTTTCCCTCCTACCTTTGAGGAGAGGTTTCTGGGTTGAGGGTTGGGCAGGGGTAGATTTTTAAAAAATATATTTTCCCAATAGCCAACAGCAGTAAACGAAGAAGAAGAAGAAGATGTTGGGATGGTTCAGCAGGTTGAGCATTCATTGTGTAGCCTCACGGTCTGTGGATCTATCCAGGCGCAGGCCCTTTCAGACCCATATGCTGAAGTGGGGTGTGGCCCCAGTTTGGTTCTTGCTGGGGTAGGCACGCCCCCAGCCTGGTTCCTGCCTTGTATAGACCTGCACCTACCTGCAGAGTCAACTTATGTCAAAAACCGATGACGTAAAACTATGGAGACTGTTCTGGGCCCTCCCCTTCCTCTCTGTCTCTCTCTGTCTTTCCCTGTCTCTCTGTCTCTCTGTCTCTCTCTGTCAAAAGCAATAAAAATAAATCTTAAAAAAAAAGAAGAAAAAGCCTTTTCTGTTGGCACTCACATTGGAGGAATTAATTGATAGAAAAAGGCAATAAAAATTAAGTGCCTTAACATAGTATCCTAGAGAGTTATAAATTTTATGGGAGAAAATGGTGGGAAATGGAGGGACTATGGGGAGTAGGAATTTATGATTGTTAAGAAGGTGGCGAGAAACTGAAATTTAAGCAAAAATATCAAAGAGACAAGGAAGAAAGCCATGTGGCCACCTAGGGAAGAAGCAACTGGGCAACAGGAACTTCAGGTACAAAGGGCTTGATGGATGTGCAGAACTGATCTCTCCAAGTGACAATGTTAAGAACAGGGTGTTGGGGGGCCTGGGAGACAGTCCCTGCTCTGCAGTTTTCTGCTATATGAGCCCATTTTCATTATCTGTTAAATAAAGGCATTCAGCAAGGACATGACTCAGATTTTCTCTACTCAAACCTTGGATTCCAAATGCTCAAACTTCACTGTCTTCTCTTCGGAGACTGCCCACTTTGCTGTCCTGCCTAAGTGGCCCCCTCACTATGTGCACGAACCCAAGACTCATCCTTTCTCCATTCACTCCAAACAGCTTGGAGAAGTCTGGCCTTAGCTTAATGTTTACCTGCTTTTGACTCTGTGATGGTGATGCCATTTCTCCAACATCTTCTCTACAGATACCCAGTCATCTCACTTGTCTGAAATCATCTCCAGCCTTTCATCCCTTAATGATCTGTGATCAGCCTGAGAAACACCCTATTTCACCAATTCTGAGATGTCACTGATGGTAAGCTGCTCTATCAATTGAATAGAAGCCTCTCATCGACAAAAAGAGAGGAAAGAGAGAAGTTAGAAAGAAGGGGAGGGTAGAGGCTAAATTTACTGTGCAAATGACTTGTGTCTTCATTTATCTATGCAATTATAAGCTGCAGTTGCTTTCCAATACACCAGCAATGAAAAGTGGAATTTGACATTAAAAATATAATCCATTTACATAAGAACACTCAAAAATGAAATACTCAGGAATACGTGGCCTGACAATTAAGTTCACAAACTCTCATCCTAGAAAAAGTGCTACATACCTCATTGCTGAATATCAATCACTACAGTAATCTTCGAAGTGCTCCCCTTGGGAAGCTATGCACTGACTCCATCACCCAGTCCACCCTTCAAAGCAATTTTGGAACTCTTTCTATAATAGCCATGATAGCTGTCATTGTATTACCCTTGATGTCCTGAATGTCATCAAAATATCTTCCTTTCAATATTTTCTTTATCTTTGGGTGAAGAAAAAAAGTCATTTGGGGAAAGATCAGGTGAGTATAGAAGTGTTCCAATACAGTTATTTATTTACTGGCTAAAAACTCTCTCATAGACTGTGCTGTGTGAGCTGGTGCATTGTCATGATGCAAGAGCCATGAGTTGTTGGCAGAAAATTCAAGTCATTTTTAACTTTTTCATGCAGCCTTTTCAGCACTTCCAAATAGGCAACTTAGTTGACTGTCTAGCTGGTACAAATTCATAATGAACAATCCCCTCTGATGTTAAAAACGGTTAGTAACATCATTTTGACTCTTGATTTGGACTGACAGAACTATTTTGGTCATGGAGAATTGGCTGACTTCCATTGTGCACTTTGACACCATGTTTCAGGGCCACATTGGTACACCCATGTTTCATCACCAGTGATAACACTACCCAAACATGTCTGGCCTTTCCAAAAGTTCTTGGCAAACTTCAACTTTCCTTTGCTTTTGTTCATCTGTGAGCTCCTTCATAACCATTTTGACTTACACTTTTCTCATGCCAAGATTTTCAGTGAACATTTTCCTAACTGTTTTGGGATGCCGGGACAGCTCAGTGGTTGACTTCTTGCCTCCCAATCTTGGGGTCCTCTGGGTTTGATTACCTGCCTCGACCTGTGCAAACCACTTATGTGAACTGTTACCTGCCAGAGAGTGGTGAAGGTTCTCACCTCCCATGCAGGGAGCCTCTGGTTCTGTTCCCACCTTCTGTGGCCCCACATCCACCTGTGTGGAATGAACTCGTGTCACAACTAAGGAGACTGCTCAGGGTCCTCCTCCTTCTCTCTCTCTCTCTGACCTTCTCTCAAACAATAAAAATAAATCTTAAAAAAAATAAAGATGTTTCTAACTATTTCTCTATCAATGTTTACATGGTCTGCTATGTTTCTCATAGTCAGCTGACAATTTTGACTCACAACTCGACAAATTTTTGAAATGTTTTTGTCAGTTCTGCTCATTACTGCCTGGCCTGACCTCTCTTTATCAGTGATGCTTTCTCTCCCCTCAGAAAAATATCTAAACCATGCATATAATGCCTTTTTCTTCATGGCATTATCCCCGTAAACTTGGACTAACATGTCCCTGATTTCACTTCCACTTTTGCCAAGTTTAACAAGAAATTTAACTTTTGTTTGTTGTTCTAATTCAAGCTCCAATATTCTCATGACAGCACACAAAAACACCCAACAACAATAATGAATGCCACTCAGCAAGACACCACCACACGTCAACACAAACACAGCTGTGAGACACTGATATACCAACATCATGAAACCTTACCGAGTTGTTTGCACAGTGCTGCCAATGTAAGAGCACAGGGGCAAGTTCATGAACTTAATTGTCAGACCTTGTAAATGTAACAAAATATGTATAAGATCCATACAAGGAAAACTACAACACTCCAATGAAAGGTATCAGAGAAGAACTAAATAAATGGAGGTCTATTATATGTTCATGGAGAGGGAGACTCAATACTTTCAAGATATCAGTTCCTCCTAACTTGATCTTTAGATACAGTGCAATCCCAATGAAGATCCCGGCATACTATCTTGTAGATATCAATAAACTGATTCTAAAATTTATATGCAGGGCAAAAGATCCAGAATAGCCATTATTAAAGGAGAAGAACAAAGTCAGAGGATAGATCCTACCCAATTCAAGGCTTACTATTTAGCTACAGTAATCAAGAGAATGTGGTATTGGAGAAAGAATAGACAAATGATTCTATGAAACAGAATAAAGAACCCAGAAACAGACCCCCATAAATATAGTTAACTGATCTTTGACAAAAGAACTAAGGGAACACAATAGAGAAAAGATAATTTTTTTCAATAGATGGTGCTGAAACAACTAGATCACCACATGCAAAATAAAACTACAACAACAACAAAATGGTGATTCTAGACACAGACCTTACACCCTTTATAATTATATACTGCTTTCATTACCAAAGTTTAACTCTAGCTTATTTCATGATCAGAGACTAAATATTCTTCCTAATCTCTTTGGACACCCTCAGTCACTCAGTCTTGTGGGTACATGGTGCTTTTCAGCCACGTTTAAGAGCTTGGCCTCTTCAGCATACTTTAGATCGACAATGTAATTTGAAGGCATCATGGAGAATCCTGGGGTTTGTCTTCATGTTCTCTTTGGATAAATTTTAGAGCCTGAATAATTTCTTTTATGACGCATGATGTAGTCACACAAATTTCCCCTAACTTTGAGAATTTTATAATTTACTCCATGTGATGAGGCGATTTGTAATACTTGGCACGTGACAGGCAGCTTATGCACACATGCTGACTTTGGTTTCTACGCAGTAAAGCAGTGCAGTCTTTGTGAAGACACTTTCAGGGGCCATTAGGGACACAAATATATGCTAACACTGCATGGTGCCACCAACGCAAATAATGACACAGAAGTGGCAGAGAGGATGAGGCGATCCTTCTCTGCTGGCTAAGTATCTGTGGCCATCGGCAATGTCAACCATGTTGGCATCACTCCTCTGCCCAGCAGCTGGCATTACAGATCCCAATTTCATAAATGTGAACATGTGCAAAAAATAAAGGGAATGTTATCTTCAACAAAAGGAGAGGAAATCCAGCAGTTTTCAAAATGCACAAGGCCTTGAAAATCCTGTTTTGTCTACAGGGCTGGAGCACATCCACCAGCTAAAAAGGTGTATCTGTTGCTACCCTTTCTGTCATCCCAACCTTTCCTTCAGCTCCAGTGCTGGAGATAATAGAGTTCAAGTCCCAGCCAAGAGAGAAAACCAATCTAAAAAGGAAAAAGAAGACAATAGTTATGCTTATTTTAAATTTTCTGCCTGAACTACCATTCGGCTAATTTCTTCTAGATCGGACCTCATTTCCTGAAGGCTTCTAAGCAAAGGAGGATTTTCATGGCCGAGCCAGGGTTTATTTACAAGTTCCCTTTTCTAGGGTCTTGAACCTAATTAGAATTAATATGGAACATAGCTATTGTGAAACACCCTGAACATCTGATACAGGAATTAAGAATTAATCCTATAAAAGTATTTTGCAGTTTTGTGTGTTCACATGTGTGGTTAGTTTTGCATTGGGTGGTTTTTGTTTCTTTCTTTTTAATACAGTTTTCAAACAAATAACTTTTGAATCCTGGTTACAAGTTCTCACACACAAAGCCCCTCCCTTCCTGCTTTAGCAGTTAGGGCTTTGTGTTGCTGCCTCTGACAACATTCCCAGCTCCATCTAAAAATATGTGACAAGAATTTACACAGGAGGGCAAAGCCAAACCAGGCCAAGATGCAGGTGTCCGCAAGGAATCTTAATCCACAAGGCTCTGGAAGAAAAAGTCACCTTATGGGGGCTCGGTACCTGCCTCACCCAGCGCCAGCCCCAGGGTGAGAATAAATACACCCTAGGCCTGCAGCTCCATGGAGCCATAGGCCCAGCAACCAGGACCCCAGGCCCCTGCTCCTGCCCCTCACTCCTGCCTTAGCAGCGCTTGGTTGCTGGACAGGGAAGGGCAACATCTCTCTCTATTGGGGCAGCTAGGACCCCTTCCCTCTCCTTTCTGACCATGGAATCCTCCACTTTTACCTCTCACTCATCACACAGCTTTCAGATACAGCTTACTTACTCAGGTTGATTTCGTTTATGGGGGAAAAGCCTCTTTTTCTATTGCCAGCTGTCTTTGCATGGCACACATGGAAGACGGCACTTCCCCAGCCATTGGCAGGATGGGACAGGAGCAGCATGCATCCTGCCAGGACCTATGGCCATTCATTGGGGCACCACTATGGAAAACAAAAAGAACTCCTTTAGGGGATGCTGAGATAGCTCAACAGGTTGAGCACTTGAATCCCAGCCCCGACCTGTGCAAACCCTCATGCTGAACGGGGGCACGCCTCCCATGCAGGAGGCCCCAAGTCTGGTTCCTGCCCCGCACAGCTCCACAGCCACCTGTGTGGAATGGAACCATGTCACAACTAATGATGTACAACTGTGGAGACTGCTCTGGGCCCTCCCCCTTCTCTCTGTCTCTGTCTCTCTCTCTCAAACAATAAAATAAATCTTAAAAAAAAAAAAAAAAATTCACTAAAAAAGACAGACATTTGACCTAAATAAAAAGTCATCACTGCTTCACAGTGATATTCATATAAACGCATCTTTTGCAGCTGCTCATGTTAGTCATCCTCAAGCACAATGTTCTTTAAAAAAGCTAACTTTTGAGACAGATACTGATACTTCTTTAGCAGATTTTGTCCACAGGGTTTTTTTATGGTCAGTGGCATCGGCATACTCCCTGCTGGATGGTAAATGTCTGCAAACATTTGTGCACATTACCTACCTATTCATCATCAACTTTCTTGCGAATCAAAAAGATACTAATACTTTTTTTATTAAGCATGCACTTGTTTAAAAAAAAAAAACCATCATCAGAATAAATAGCTGTAGATTTTGGCCATAGGGTAAATGACAAAACCATTGTGGCAAGAGCAGTTAGGCAGCTTGGTGTACGCTCCATGGAAGGAGTGCTATGCTCTTGTTTTCTGCACGTATGTCACGTACACTGTCGATAACTTCCTGTGTTTGCCACTGACCTTGCTGCATGGCAATGTGATGGCCTTGTACACGTCACAATCCCCAGCACAGAGCACACAGCACAGCCACCGGGCACACCAAGTGGCCAGCGGGGGCGGCAGCAAAGCCTTTCCACAGGTCAGGGACTACCAAGCCCCAGGCACATCTTATTTTAAGCATTCCTTCCACACACTGTCCTTAAAAAGGGTCTGGAAAGGGTCAGGAGTACATGTTAAAGTGAGAACTGCTTTCACTGCACACGCATCTCGTATCATGAGAAAAGACCATGGAGAAGCTACAATAAAAGCAAAGATCTACCAAATTTATCCAGGTTCCTTTAATGTGTTCTCAAATATAAATATATGATCAATTTTTCAACATTATCCATGTTCACTTTACTTGAAAAGAAGATAAAATCCCTATTATTAAGGAAAACTATTGAATATACATGCATAAATTCTACTTTGTTTGTTAAATTGTCTAAAACACATATCTTTATCTTCTTTCCATTGGACCTGCCATGCGGAGTGTGTGTGGTGTTAAAATCTTTGATTACTAATGTGTTTCTATTTCTATTCTCATAACATGTAATTTCATCTTTCTATTGGTGGTTGCTGTATTATTTGGTACATAAATGTTTATAATTTATCTTCATTGTGAATTGCAGTTTTCAGCCTTATATCCTTTTTGTCTCATTTATAGCTTTTTGGCCTGATTCTCTTTGTTTGATATAAAATCACTATCCTGCCTTCTTGTTTTTAATTTTTCTGGTATATCTTCTTGTTGTTGTTTTAATTTTTCTGGTATATCTTTGCCCATTCTTTTATTTTTGGCCTTTTGAATCACTGTTTAAGGTATGTCTATTAAATATAACATGGAGTCACTTTTTGCCCTGTGAGACAATTTGAGAGTTGACTTATTTGTCACTATAACAAGAGAGCCAGCCAGCAATATCCATTCCATTTATTGATATGACTCATTTAGTCTCAAGACTGTCATGTTATTTTATAATTACTGCGTGTGTTATAATTAATGTATTTTCTTCTTTATTGGGCATATTTTGTTATTCTTTTTTTTTTTCATTGTTTTTGGCATTTTTGAATGTTTGCATACTTGCCCCGATGGTTGTCTCTGTTCCATTTATAGTGGCCTTAATCTCCTTTTTTCTTACAGAACATTTACTACCTGGTATGTCCATTTGTATTATTCTCTTTCACCTATTACCCACGCAACTGTCAATTTTATCATTTTATCTTTCTATTTCTCTCCCTTCCTTCCCCTTTTTTTTGGTTGTATGAATTTTTACTTTTCCAGACATATAATTTATAGATACTACATTTCTGTCCATGTCCACATCTTTGTTTTAGTCTTAGCTATACAATTAATGTACTTGTATAATTACAATTAATATAATTGTAAAATTATATATTTTATATGCAATATATAAAATTGGATAATTATATAATACATAAATGATATAATGTAATAATATATTACACTAAAATTTCATTATAGAATACATTTTCACTGCCAGTCCTTTTGCTAAAGGGTTTACAGTTATCACTTGTTTAGATAAAGTTCATTCTCTAGAAGAGTCCTACTGCATATGTGTACAATATCTCCTGAGTTATTGCATGTTGAAACTGTTTCCTTTAACCTTGATACTTGAAGGATAGCTTGGCTGGATAGAAAACCTTTGGCTCACATTCTTTGAAGTCTCTTAAGAATGTTACCCCATTATTAATGGCTTTATAACTTGCTCATGAGAAGTCTGATGCTAGTTTAATATTCTTACCCTTATAAGCAATTTGACCTTTCACTGTGGCGGCCTGTCATGGATTGAACAGATAGATACGTCTGTGTCCAAATCCCTGGTACCTGTGAATGTTACCTTATTTGGAAAAAGCGTCTTTGCAAATGTAATTCAGTTAAGGTTATTGAGATTAGGCCATCCTAGATTATCCAGGTGCTCTCTAAATTCAATGACATTGTTCCTATAAAAGAAAGGTACAGGGGGACAGATTTGAGACAGTGGCCGTGTGAAGACAGAGGAAGTGACTGGAGTGATGTGGCCACAAGCTAAGGGGTACCTGGACCACCAGAAGCAGAAAGGGGCAGGAAGGATCCTCCCTTAAAGCCTTCAGAGGGAGCGTGGCCCTGCTGACAGCTTGATTTTAGACTTCCAGCCTCCAGAACTGTAAAAAATATGTGTGCGTAGTTTTAAGCCACATTTGTAATAAGCTGTTGCAGCAGACCTAGGAAATTAATACAGGCCCTGAAGATCATGCATGTGTTCTGTGTTTGTCTTTAAAACCTCAGTTTACTAGATAATGTCTCAAAGTTGGTTTTTCTAAATAAATTACCCTAGATATACAGTGAGGCATTTCAATGTGTAGATTTATATTTTCTCTTATTTCTGGAGAATTGAACCCAGGTTTACGATTTCAAACACCTAAGCTCTTTTCACTACACATTGTTGCCTTCCCATATGGCGTGCATAGGATGAAGATTTCATTCTCCGGATACACTCCCCCTGGATTTTACTTCCTCTGGTATTCTTGGCAAAGAGGGGTTTCCTTGAGATTATGCACGTCTCACGTAGGCACTCGGTGCTCATTCCCACTTCCTTCGAGTGTGCCTTCCTCCACTGCAAATGTACGAAATCTAGAACCGTAGTTCCTACTTTTTTGTCGCTGGGCTTCTGTGAATCAGGTTCAACCAGATATATGCACTTGCCTGGGATTGGAAATTGGAATGGAAGCGAGCCCCCTTCCTGCTGATTTGTAACCACTGGCAATCGCGACTTCTGAGACATTGGGACTTTCTAAAGCTGTTTCCCAATGTTCCGTCACTAATTGAATGGGTGTCAGGAGACAGGTAGGGTGGGGGTGACAGGGACCTCTTGATTCTCACATCTGCTGAACCAACGTGTTCTGAGTCAGTATTTGCAACGTTAGCTTCCTGATGTGCCACTTGCATGGTGTGGCAGAAGTGGAACAACCCTAACATGGGCAGTGCGTTCTCTGGATCTTAGAGCTGAATTTAGGGTGACCAACTCTTCCCAGCCTCCCTACCAACATGGTGAACAGGCTTCTCTCTATTCAGTGCCCTTCTGCTTAAAATAGCTAGAGTGGTTTCTGCTTCCTGCAATGCAACCCCGCTGATACACACAGTTCCCCTCTTTCCCACTAACTGCTGCTCTTTGCAACGGCCAACCCTTTCATTGAGCCGTTAAGCTCTGAAATGCAGGCTTTGAATATCTGTGTCACTCCCTATCTCCCTTATCCGGCTTTACTTTCTCCATAGTACTTATTGTCACTCAAAGAAGACTTATTGGTTGAATGTCCACCCCTGCTAGAATTTAAGCTCCGTTAGAACAAGGACTCTGTTTTGTTCACTTCCGAACAGCTCTCTGACACTTAGAATTATTTACTGGCAAATTGTGGGAATCCAATAAACAGTGTGGAATGAATCTACTTTTCTTCACAGAACACTTCTGCTAAATGAATGCATTAGTAATAGCCTCATTAATAAGATACCCTCATGAAGCTTTCACCTGGGTTTAGAAAATCCCCAAATGCCAAACATGCGTTCTCTGGATCTTAGCGCTGAATTTAGGGTGACCAACTCTTCCCAGTGTGCCCGAGACTTTCCCGCTATAGAACACATGTCCCATGTCCTGGGAACTTCTTCAGTCCTGGACAAACCAAGATGATTGGTTCCCCTGATTAAATCCCTACGGTGTTCATGAAAGGCATTTGGGATTACTTTACTTTAAAGCAACCTTGCAAACCAAAGTTTGAAACACAAATCTGCTAACCCAGCCTGCGATTTCCCTCCCATGTCATAGCCATTGTAAATGATCCCTGAAGCCACCAGGTGAGATTTGAGCAATGGCTTGGGGTTATATTTTAGAATTTTACTAAAATTTCTGGTTGCCTGTACCCTGAATATGTTAGGGCTCCACCTGTGAAATGTCTTCTGTATTTCAGTGTATAGAAAACACAATACACAAGCTTCCCAGAGAAAAGACACTGCAGAATTCATCATGTACTAGATCTTGCAGGGAAGGCCAGAGAACTCTCAGTGTGTAATCGCATTGGAAGAGACAGTGAACTCTGTAGAGAATGCGTATCAATATTAATTCTAGGAATGAATAAAGGCTTAACCATCACTACCCATGAGGAACTCACTCTCTTTAGCAGTTAACATTATCCTGAAACTTCAGACAGTGTGTGTGCAAGTTTAATTTGTGGGTTTGAAATGTCAACGCCTTTGCAACTGCTATGTTATAGAGAATTTGGAGAACATGAACGTTCTCAGATCTATGACCCAAGCTTCCAGCAGATGGAACATCGTGGGTATTCTCTGTCCCTGATGATTCATGTGGATGGATGTTTAGATTTTAAAACATTCTTCTCAACCAAAACTGAAACCTAGCGATACTGTCACCCTGGAATATTTTTGCACCTGCAAAAACAACTGTTACTAAAATCAACTGTTTTTGCTGCACAGGCTGTTGCATGTGACAGCGGTGTTTTCTCCAGTCATGTGTGTAAGGGGTTAACTAAGCAGCAGTTGCACAATCCAGCACAATCCATTCCACAGAACCAGCAACCTCTGTCTGAACGCGTTTATAAAGCAAACAGAGCAACTGACGGGCCCTCGGCAGGGCAGCCTGCTTAGAGAAACGGCGCGCACATGCTGCGCTTCCTAAGGAATGTCAGAGGACTCCAGAAAATGCTCTTTTCAGGCGGTGTGAACTCTGAAATGTCCCATGTCTTATCCTTCTGCAGCATGACTCAAGTTCTTGAACAGACTTAACATTTTTACTAAAACCGGCTATTAGTCCTGGCCACTTCCTTCCTTCCAGGCGCTATTTTCAGTAGCAGAGACGTGGAGCCCCTGCACCTGTTGTTACCGTGGCCACAGAAGGCAGCCTCTGCAAAACCCTCTTCTGCCCGCACGGCAGGGCCAGCGATGTGCAACCCGGGTCAAGGGATGGTCTCCATGTCCCTCAGAGGGCTGGTCAGGGTCGAGAGGCTGAACGGCCTCCGGAGGGAACATCTCTCCCACCATCTTGCGTGTCTCGACTACAAGCTATGCACAACCAGGTTCGCCTCCCCAGGTCTGTGGCTGGCCACGTTCCTAAGGGTCCCAGGGTCCCAGCCCTGTTATTCTGACACTCACGTGGATCCCAGGGGAGGAGGAGATCCTGGGGGCGAGTGAATACCTAATACGTAGCCAACTCTATTCCACATGGAGGGGAGCAAACATGACTGACACACAGCCTCCAGCTGTGGACCGCAGCCTGGGAAGAGCCGGCTCCCAGGCCCCTGGCTGGTCGGGTTCGGGTCCCACTGGCTCTGATCATCCAGACCCCGAGCCTGCCACAGGATGCAATCCCAGGATGCAGTAGCTCACCGCCACCAGGTAAAAACCAGTGTCTGCCTCCCTTATCTTTCCGCACTGGTACCGAGACACTGGAGAGCTGACACTGTGTGTCAGGGACACGCCTCGGCTACCAGCTCGCACTGAGCGTGGTGTCTGTCTTCAGTAGAAATTTGGCAGAATGGTGTTATTTCCACATTTTGTCTGGGTCTGTCCATAGTTAGAATAACAGGGGGCTTTTAAAACCTAATGCATTCAACATTCAAAGAATGGCCTCAAGCTAATGGAACATCTAATGTTCCATCTCTCTGGCTGAGGGTAGGAGGCCATTTTGAGCTTAACATCTTTTTCACATTCACATGCAAAATGCTTTCAAAAACACAAGTTGGAAAACTCAGAATCCTGAAGCCAAAATCTTCCTCAGCCCTAACCTTTTCAGCTTAGTAGCAGCTACTTGGTAGTTCAGTGCACTTTAGATTTGGAGGAAAAAAGATGCTATTTGGGGGGTTTAATTGCCAATGGATTTGTGTTGTAGTTCTTATCCATGTTTATTTCTTCTTCACTGTAAATACGTTTAAATAGACTAAACACCTCCTTTGGCAGTTACTTCATCAAAACATGGGAAAAACACTATGCTTGGGCATGGATTTATTTAGAGGTTTGCCAGTGGTGTTTTGTGCCCGGTTCTCTCTAACAAGGTGAAAGTTCCAGTTACTGGAGTCAACAGTTCACAGCTGTAAAACACTCGTTATCAGGGAGGCACCTAGGTGCTGGCTGCAGAGAATGGAGACTATTGTTCCAAAGGTTGTCACACATACTTGCTACTTAAAACACACACAACCAAGCCCAGCATAAAAGCATATCAGCTCACAGATGCCAGGGCAACAAAGCACATGTCCCTGGTACTTCCTCTAACTGACAAGCTTGGAGGCTTGAGTCCATGAGATGTTCCTTTTCATTGGTTTTTCTTCCTCATGCTGCCCCTGGGCATTGCATTGTATAATTAGCTTGTTTTCCTACACTACTGGCAAGCAACCCTTAGAAACAGTACAGCTTTTCTCAGAAATAATTGAAAGGTGCTTCTGCTTTTCATGGCCTCATGAGCAATGGATGATCTTTAGTACTTCAATTGCATGTTCCCAAATCTGGAATTTTCCTTCACCTGGTAAGCTTCTGCAAGTCTGATTACAACCATGGAAGTGGAAGAAGCAAGCTCCTGTGTTTGGAAAAGGGAAGGGCAGACAGGGAACAGGGACTACCTTTAACTGTTCATCACCAGGCCATGGGACTTAGGCCACATTTTAAAACAGATGACAAAAAAAAAAAAGGCTTTAGATCTAAGTCACAAAGAACGGAACTCATTTATTAGGACCTGTGAGGACCTTCGCTGACGAGCATGGTGCTAAGGAGGCCTGAGCTTCTCTCTTCCCTCGTGACACCTCCTCTTTCACTAAGAAAGTGAGGCTTTCCTGTAAAACTGAGGTAAACACATAAACAACAAAGTATTCCTCACAGAAGCAATCAACCATCACTATGTGTGCAGCATTTCAACGACAAAACATCAACCAGTAAAATGCTTCAGTTAATTTTTGTTTAGGGTTGGATAATTTTATGACCACTAATTATATCTGCAGCCACACAGAGAGGCATAAAGACAGCCCTTTGTTCTTTCATCGAAGGCACCTTTTCAAATATTAACTTAGTAATCTCCACAACACCCCCAGAGGTAGTAGGTAGGCAGCTAAGTCTTAAGTCTCCTGATTTTATGGGCCTCTTAGGAGCATGAGAGGTTAGGGCAATGGCTTTCCCAAGGTCAAAGATACACCTTAAAGTACAATATGGGTGATGAAGTCTGGGGTTCTTGAATTCACATTTCTCACTTGAACAGATACGCCCTAAGGCCTCAGTTTCTACAAAAACAGATATAGGGTAGGAACCCAACAAACGTTTTCTGTCCTTGCCCAGTATGTGATGAAAACACAACTTCTCGTCATATTTATAAGCCTCGGCATAAGCGGCACAGAGGTGGTGGCAGCTGCTCACAGCAGGGAGTAGTGGAATGGTTAAAAAGGCTCTTCCCTAGTCACAGTAGACTTGGGCTTCATCCATGACCTAGACTCTCGTCACCCATGTAACCCCTAGCAAAGGCATTTTAAGTCTCCATTTCCTCCATGTGAAATGAAGATTAATCCCTACCCTGAACACAACCTTAACGAGTGCAGAAGGTTAACTCGTAAAACATTCTGCATGGCCCCTAGCTCAAGATGAGCCCTCAGAAGAGGAAGCCATTCACAGCCTCACAGGACTATCCGGGCTTTCTTGTGGTGGAAAAGGGAAAGATTTTTGGTTCCCAAGAAGAAAAGATACTTTATCATGATTCTGCTCTAAAGTAGATATAGACAAAGCCAGGCATGATGCCCATTAAAAATTTAACTATATATCATATTCATTTATTATCAATCCACAGGATAATTTGATTGCTACATAAGCTCATAAAAGCTTTTTCACCTTTACAAAATTAAAAAAAAAATGTGCCACAAGGATGTACTAACAACTGCTGATAAACAAGAAAAGGAATCTTAAAATTATAAATTTGCTGTAGAAAAGATAAAAAACAATTATATTTTCTTTAGAATTTTACCTTGAATAAAATATTCCCCTGTATAAAAAATAAAAAAGCTTGCTCTGGTTAGAATTAGAGTATTTTTTTGTCTTCAAATCTGGGAATTTGCATAAGATTTCCATGATAGTTTTCCTTTGTACCGCGTGGCATTCAAGCATAGTAGATTAGAAAGATTTTCTCTTTTTTTTAAAGCAGTCTAAAAATGGGACATCTGTGGAGAAGTTCATTTTCTTCTTCTCCTCCTCAGGAATGTGGAACACAGCCTTTGAGGGAGGAAAAGGAGGAAAGAAACTGGCTGGGATGGGATGGGATGGGATGGGACGGGACAGGACGGGATGGAACAGGATGGGACCCGATGGGATGGGGTGGGATGAAACAGGACAGGACAGGCCAGGATGGGACGGGACGGGACAGGATGGGACTAGACAGGATGGGATGGGACAGACAGGACGGGACAGGATGGGATGGGACAGGACGGGATGGGACAGGACGGGATAGGATGGGATGGGATGGGACAGGACGGGACGGGATGGGATGGGATGGGACGGAGTGGGATAAAACAGGACAGGACAGGACAGAACGAGACGGGACAGAACAGGACGGGACGGGATGGGATGGGATGGGACGGGACAAGACTGGATGGGAAGGGCTGGGCTGGGCTGGGCTGGGCTGGGCTGGGACGGGACAGAACTGGACAGGACGGGGTGGGATGGGACGGGGTGGGATGGGAGGCGCAATGAAGAAGGGCAGGGAAGGAGGAAGCCGAGTGTGCTGTGAAATAGAGCAAGATCACGAGAAGGTCTATCTGTAAGTGCTTTAAGATAAGGTGCAGAAGCCGACTGCAACGGCACTAGTACTGCCCTATGTACATATTCACAAGAATAAAAAATTCCAGCTAGTTCACATTTTCTCATCCGTTCTGAGGCATCCACTCCACCATGCTGGCCTTGACCGCAGGCAATGCAGCACCTCACTGTCCATGTGGGTGTTGGTCCTATGATGTCCTTGAACTTGAGGGAGCAGCCCTGGGAGATCCAGCAGGCTCTAGAAATACGTGTCTACCAATGGGCTGGAGTCCTGAGTTAAAAAGAAGCTCCAGTACTGGAGTTGGACACAGCAATCAATGTTCTATTGTCAAGGCTTTTTCCCTTAGATTTGTCTAAAATATATGTCAGGGAGAAAAAAATAAAATACAAACAAACAACAAAACAAAGCCAAGAAACCCCATCAACCCTCAGGGGAAGTCAAAGGCTTAACAGCTCTTGACGCGAGCCTGGGTGATATCCGATGTTTTCTTGATGACACTGGCCCGCGTCTCCCGGTCTGGCCGACTGCTGCTGGGCGCTGGGGTCACAGAGGAAGTGAGAGGGTGGTCTGGGTACGGGGGCCAGGAGCTGCTGAAAGGCAGTGGATAGCTCTCCTCTTTGATGGTGACCTGGAGATCGGGCTTGTTGGAAGTCACGAAGGTCGCCATGCTGGGCAGCAGATAGGTGCTTCGTGTCCCCATGTTGCTGAGGTACTGTTTGCCTTCAATGTTCCTCTTCCGCCAGTGTGGTCGGCCCTTTCAAAAAAACAATTTAAGAAGATTTTTTTTTTGCCTTCTATTGAATGCCTTTTTTGTTTTTAATGTGCACCATTGCTACTATGTGTTGGTATTTAACTAAATTTCTTAAGAGCTGTGGAAGGAACAGAAGCCTAGCAACTAACTCTACATCCCTCAACTGAAATCCATACGCAGCTCTTTAAACCCCAAGCAATGGTTTCTCTTCCTTTTTTAATCAATCTCCACTGCTATCTCCCAGAAATGCAGCAAAGACTATTCTATGAAGGCAGGAAAACAAAGCAGCAACTTGGTTTCCACTTCCCTTCGACTCTGACTCTGGCTGCCCGGCCTGATCATTAAGTAGGTGTTAGGCCATGATGGCTGGTTTGTCACGGTGACTTGGTTCCTCCTTGATGGCCCAGTCTGATCTTTGAATCAACCTGCATTTTCAGAGGGAGGGAAGTGAGAAGCTCAGTACCAGACAGCAAATGACCCCTTACTGCTCTCAAATGGGTGCAGCTTAGAGCTCCAGTGTACCCAGCAAACAGCTGGCTTCAAAGGTGGCTTCATTCAGAGGAGCTGGAATTCTGAGCATGAAGAAACAGGGTCGGAATGTATGTGAGCATCTACACCTACTCTTGTCTTTTCAGAATTCCTGAACTATACTTAAAAGTATTTAGTACACTGGGAAATCACTTATTCAAACAACCATTAGTCATTCTGTTTCGCTCTCTAACACAGACACAAAGCAGGCTTTAGAAGGAATGCTTCCCATCACCATTACAGCCACTTCCTGCCATTGTGTGAGCCCAGCCTAGAGAAGGGACACCGAAAGCAGGGACTAGAATCCACACTGCACACGCCACCTGGCCTCTGGGCAGGGACCACAGCAGGAAGGCACTCCAGGTACCCGTGGAGATACTTTTGCTTAGCATTTTCTGATATTTTCTTTTCCGGTCATTGCTTTTGGCCACTCAGACATCCTATTTCTCTGCTTGTGAATCAGGATGTTTATAATGGTGAGAATATCAACATTTCCTGGCCTCAACTTCAATTTCCTTTTCCTGCCGTCATAGCCTCTCTAACGGTAACATCTTACTCCTTTACTCCCAATTCAGGTCCCAAAGCCTAATGTTATAATTCAAAATCCAAAAGTATGGTAAAGTTTATGCTTCGTATATTTTACCACACATATACAAAAAGAATCCAAAAGTCAACTCATGATCAAAAGAAAAGAACCGTAGCTAGCAGCAGGGACACGTCCGTGCTGGCTGGGAACACCTTCCCACCGCGTCTGCGGGAGCCGACGGGGGCAGCCATGCTTACCTCGGTGCTCTCTTCATCACTGGGCACACTATCGGTAGTTTCGCTTTCTGTTCACAGAGAGAAAAACACAGGGCCATCATTCCTGCCACACAAACTGGTTTGAGGCTCAGGCAGTGTTTAAAAAAATGTATCAGCACTTCTTTTTTCAAAAGAGAAATGGGCAACTAAATTCATCATCTCTGTTCCCTCTGTAAGGTCAAGTACTGGTACTTGGGAGACGCTAGAAAGGATCAGATTTCTCTAATTTTGGCCCCTCAGAGAAAGGCTTTAGAGTGGAGGAGTAGCAATACTTATTCACAGCCACCACTTCCCAGGATGGGGTGTTGGTCCCAGTGGCGCCAACCTATGCCCTGCTCCCCATACCCTCTGCTCCCTCACTCCTGCCTCCACACCAGGTCCGGTCCTCACCATGGCTCTCTCCACAATGACCACACTGGTCCTCTCCTCCAGACTATGTCAACTAGTTCACGTAAGTCCCAACTCAGAGTCTTCCTAGATCCGCCCCATTCGACTCAGATCCCTCTTCTACCTAATACCCTGTAAGACTTACGTCTTGAATTTCTACATTGCATCTTCCACCCAGATTACTGTGGCGGGACGGCTCCTAGGGTGGCCGCCATGATCCTCGGCTCCTGGTACTTACTTTCTTATGGGACCCCCTCCTTGGATATGTGGGTAGAACCTGGGACTTGCTTTCAACCAACAGAACACAGTGAAGGTGATGGATGAGGGTGATTCTGTAATGTGACACTAAACCATGTCTTGTGAAGAGACTCTCTCTTGCTGGCTTCGAGGAAGTGAGCAGCCATGTTGAGAAGGCTCACATGACAAAGACCTAACTAAGTAAGGCAATTTCCAGTCAACAGCCTACAAGAAACTGAGGCCCACAGTGTGACACTCTATTTCTGCCCCAATCCATACGAACTTGGGTGAAAATTGCCCCCCTTTGGTGCTTAGAGAGGACAGCAGCCCTGGACTGTACCTTAACTGAAGATCTATGCCAGGAGTACTGTGAGCAGAGGACCCCAGGACGCTGCTCAGCCATGTCTACACCCCTGACACTCAGAACGGGTGGGATAATACATGTGTGCTGTTCATAGCCACTAGGTTTGTTGGTTAGAATGTCATGCAGCCACAGATAAGTCATTTCATTACTATCCTGATTCACCCTGCCATCTGTGAGACACGGAACAGTTACTTACTGAGCCTCAGTTTCCCCATCTGCAAAATGGGAGTCTAACACCTTCTACAGAGGATTATTTGATGAGTGAGTGAGAGGTACAGGAAAAGGCCTGGCACAGGGCCCGGCACACCACTCACACTCAGAAATGTCAGTGTGTCTTTGACTGAGCTGCTCAGACTTGGTCAACATCGGGTTTGCACATGCTAGATTAACAGTCAAAGTTGACAGCCAGTGATTACATATCCCGTACATATAATACAAGATTTAAGTTAAAAAAATTATTTTTAAGTAAAAAATCAGTTTTAGGTAAAAAAATTTTTAATTTTAGTAAAATTAAAAAAAATTTTAAAGTAAAGAAATCGATGGTGTGTAGTTTGTTCAGTGTCCACCAGCTTTGAAACATGAAAATACAAAGGGGAGAACTTCTGAAATATGCAGATCCTTAGAGACCCCCAAGGCTGTTATTCATTTTATAGCAAGGACTATAAAAACCTAAAAACTGTAACATGAACGAGGCGCCATGTGCCAGGGCTGTGCCAGCACCTCTGTATGCAGGTCTCCTTGGGCCCTCACAAGAATTCTAAGTTGGGAAGGAGCTCCCCTCGTCCCCTATAGTGCGGGAGAGCTTGTGTGCTCTAGAGCAGGGGTGTCCAACCTTTTGGCTTCCCTGGGCCACATTGGAAGAATTGTGGACCACACACAAAATACACTAACACACACTAACACTAACAATAGCTGATAAACTAAAAAAATAAAATAAAAAATTGCAAAAAGTCTCATAGGTTTTAAGAAAGTTTGTGAACAGGCATGGGGTTGCATTCAAAGCCGTCCTGGGCCGCCTATGGCCCACGGGCCACGGTTTGGACAAGCTTGCTCGAACGCTTCTTTACCCCCTTTCACCAAACTTACTGCGAGAGACAGGCCTCCAATCTCACATCCCCCTCAGACAGGCCCCGCCCAGGCAAGAGCCCTTTGGACTGAGAGCCTAGCCACAGACCAGGCTCTCTACAAATTCAAGGCTAAAGAACAAATGGACAAACTGAGCCACTGGTTCACTCCTTAAACAAAGAAAGCAAGAATGCTGGCCACACGGGCCCCACCCTGGAGCCTTTTTGCACGTTTCTCAGCTGCTGTTCTGCAGTGACTTCTCCGGGGCCTGAGTGATGGCCAAGGGTGACCATGAGCAACTAGAGGAGCCTCTCCTGTCCTCAGACTGAGTGGACTTCCTCAAAGCTTCCACAACTAGAAGCAACAGACCCTTGGCTGGCAATGGTACTAGCTATCAAGATAAAGTGGCAATGCCAGGCACAAGCAATGTTTCCACACAAACTCAAATTCAAACTCCAGAAAAGGAAAATCCACCCCCTCACACAACCTGCCTGGAAGCTGGTATCCCAAGGAGGCAGGAATCAGTATGCCACTCCCAAGAAAAATGAGGAACAGAGATATTGAGAAACCTGCCAGAGTTGCAAACTGAGTTAGCAGAAGGAGAGAAAACAAAACTGCACTTGTGATTCCAGTTGTTATGTTCTGAACATAACAACTGCTTCCCGAAGCACTCCTCCTGCTCCGGCCTCTGACAAAATTTCAAGATCCCCTTTCCGTTTTTATGCTCAACTTTCTCTGTGCTCCGAAGCCAAGGTTTCTCTTTCTTTCCTATACATCTAGGGCCTCTCCACTCCTAACTACCCTTCATAGATACCATCACCTTCTGCTCCTTTCCCCTTCAAATAAAAATAGATGCCAACAGGCATGCTTTGGGGACTGGAAATATGTGAGAGTGAGCAGCTGACACCAAGGGCCTGGGACTGCACTGTGGCCCGCCACAGTTGGGGATAAGTTGGAAGGCAGACCCGGTGAGGCTCCTTGGAAAGGCCTTGCACTGACCATGAACATGATCAGAATGTGAATTGCCTTTAAGGTCCCAGTTTTCAACTTCAAGAAAATAGCTGGAGACAAGACAAGGCACACATGGTTCTATATGAAAAACAACCCAAGCAGTTATGAAGACTCTTAGAAAACTGAGATGTCTAATTGTTATTATTTAAGAATGGCCTCGAATGCCTTCAGCCTAGAAGCAGAAGCTCCAGCCAGGGCACTCAGACCCTTTTCTCCAGAATGAATAACGGTGGTACTCACAGTGACCCCAGAAACATTGGCTGAAAGTGCCTTGTTGGGTGTACTCATGCCCATTTTCCTGTTTTCTTGGTTTTACTTCACTATTGTCATTTTCAAGATCACTTTTTATAGCACAAATTAGCTCATGGCAGCAGCTGCTTCCAGATCAATGTTACTACTGACATGTCAACATGAGTAATTTCATTTTCTCTTTTAATTAGTTTGGATTTGGTGTTTTATTTACTTTGAATACAACAGAATAAAAAATAATAATTGGGAGTTGCTTCCCTAGAACAGCCTGAATTAGCTAAAAGAATAATAACAGGTATAGTATTAATTTGTTTCATCTTTCTGGTCTTAGTTTCCCTGAAAGCAACTAGGTGAGAAGGAAGGGGGACATTTGGATTAGATGATCTCGAAGATTCTTCTTCCAGAGCTACAGTTCTACGATGATACTCATCTTAGGTTCACACTTCACTTCAACCTAATTGTTACTATCAAATTACTTCATGAACATTATGGGCGGTAGAGACAGTATGTTTTACGAGAAAGCTTTCCTGCACTCTGACATCCTGGTACATTTTCAGGAAGGCGCTTTTTCAACAAGTTTTATTACGATTGACAAGGATTTCTCTCCCTTGATCATTTCCTCAATTACTTTCACTAGAAGGCTCAAATAAAAAATTCAAATCAGTCATCTTAATCTCTGAGCACTTTTATCTCTGCCACACCCAATAGAATGCAATGGTTTCATAAGGACCCATATTTCTAGTCGCTGGTTAGTAGCCAATGTCGGTCTCTCGGTTATAACCAGTCAATTCTTTGTACTATGCTTTCTTCTCCAGTAGTCTCCCTCCTCTCACCCAGTCTTCCCCAAATGCTCTTGCGGCTTTCTTTTACAAAACCAGCAACAATTTAAAAAAATCCTGGTGCCACACATCAGGCAAGAGGCCACTTTACGATAGATAGACTTTTAAAAATAAGATGACTCTCCTCTAGCTTCCCAAAATTGGGCTTTGAGACGTCCGTCCCCAGGATGAGTCTTACAAATCCAACTAGAGTTTTATGTTGTCTTAAAACAGTCAATGCAAGTACTTCCACTCAAAGAAACTGTCTCTTTTCTTGTTCACCAGAATATTTAGACCATAGAGAAGACAGATTTGCAAAAGTAACTGTGGTTTTGCAATTCTGCTGGGATTATATTTCAGTGTTCAGCAGGGGGAAAAAATTGCTAACAACAGCCTCCAGATACCAGTTTCCTAAACAAATGAATGGAAGTGGCTAGAGGAGATTGAAATTCAGTTGAATAATCCAAACAAAAAAACCCTGTCACAGAAAACAGGCAAACAGCCAATCCTACTGGGCAACATAAAGGTAGAAAGGTGAACAGAATAAAAAAGCGGCCTTTTCCTAGCAGCACGCTCTAAAATTACTAACTAAATACGACAGACTGGCCATGGTCAGGAACAGATAAACTTCCTCTGTGTCTATAGGCTCCAGAAAAGTAGCAGGGACAAAACATTTTGTTCCCCACCCACAGCCTCCCTCCAAAGGGTTCTGGAGAATTCAGACAATGAAAACAACAGAAAGAACCAAAGGCCAGGCTCCAGCAAAACCCCACTGCCTGCCAGCCTGGCACTGAAATGCTTCTTTTCAAACCTATGCAGAAGTCCTGAAAAGGGTAATGAAATTTGCATTTCTCTCTATATGAATCAGCTGTGGAGATTCTTCTGCTAAAGCAAAATGCCACTGCTGGGAACAGCTATAAGAGCTCTTTCAAGAACCCCGAAGAAGACTATAGAAAACTCTTCTATATGCACAGAAAAGTCTATTCTAAAGGTGCGATAATGCCGACAACAGCTTGATAGAGAAGAAAGTCACAGTTTTAGTCATAGCTATGTAAAGATAAGCGAAGTGGTTCAGTGTTCCAAGCTTCAGTTATCTCTACTGTAAAGTTAAGGCAGAAACATTTGGCTCTGCCGCCTTTGCAGGGTCCTTGAGAACACAGAGGTGGGTGTGTTCTGATGGCACAGCCCTGCACGGCTGTTGAGAGCAGCACTAGGGTACAAGGGTTAAGAGCAGGCCTTTGGCATAAGCTACATGTGGCTTCTTTAGGCTACGCTGTTTTGCATCCCTGAACATAACAACGCTTTACCCACAATGGCCTCATATCCCTAATTCTTAGAGAGGGAATAATGATGGTACCCAGGCTGACAGGACAATTCTTAATTAAGCCAATGGATTTCAAGCATCAGTACAGATCCCAGAGCACAATAAATGCATAAGAAGTTATAGTTATTACAGGGGACTGGCAAAGACCAACTAGGAACTCACACGTAGGAGTTCAAAATATGCTTGACGAATGAATAACTGATGACAAGCTTATCCTGTTAGATGATCAACTTCTTGCAGCTAAGGCTTGTTCTCACATTCCTTAAAGTTCCTGGCACAAAAGAAAGTTAGGACCTTGAGGATATGATGCTAAGTGAAATAAGCCAGTCACAAAAGGCCAGTACTGTATGATTCCACTTCTATGAGGTACATAGAGTAGCCAGATTCATAAAGTAGAATGGTGGCGGGCAGATGTTAGGGGCGGGGAGTGTGGTGTGGGGGAGTTGGTGTTCAATGGGGACAGTTTCAGTTTTGTAAGATGAAAAAGTTCTGGAGATGTGTGGTGGTGACAGCTGCACAACAACACTGTTAATGCACTTAATGCTACTGAACTGTACACTTAAAAATAGCAAAGATGGTTAATTTTATGTCGTGTATTTTACCAAAATATTTTTTAAAGTAAGTTAAAAAATAGGAAAGAAAGTTGTGGTTAGATTATTTAGTGACTGATAGTTCACAAACAATCTGTCACTTGAATCAACCTAATTCTAAGGCTGATTCAGTGCCAGACGCTAGGGGGGCACGCTAACTGGAGGACGCTCTCTCTGGAAGCACATAAACAGGACACTGGGAAGAATTCCTGGACCATTTACGGTATTACAGCTGAATGCAGTTACTCACGATAGGGCCTCTGCCTTTTTAATTTGAATGTTTGCAAGCAATAACACTGACTCGTAATTTACATTTCCTAATTATAATAGAGCCCCCCCCCCCAAATTAAATGGAGACCATCAGGAAGGAGTATATGATGATGTACTGTTGGTAGAAAAATGAAACCATCGCTTTATTCTGTAAGGATGGAAGAACCAACTGAATTGGGTTCTAATCCTGACTGGGCCAATTCCTGCAATTATATGACCTTTCTCCGAGGAATCAGAAATGGGCTCAGTTGCCTGGCCCAACTAGAAATTGTACTAAATCTAGAAAGAAAGGGAACATATGTGGCAGTGACAAGTAAACCTGTCAGAATGGAATGGGGACTGGGGTCTGAAGGTTTCATTCAAATCCTGACCCAAAAACTTACAGGCCGTGCGACCCAGAAAAAGTCCTTTCATTTCCAAAAATGAAAGAACTCTTTGAGATGATCCCTAAGGTTGGTCAAACTCAGATTCCATTACAAACACCCTTCCAAATTTCTGATAACTTGTACAAACAAAATAGCCTCAGATGAACTATTTCCCCAAAGATATCTTATTATTTGTTAGTAATGCATGAAAATGTTATGGTGATCAAGTAAAGAAATGCTGTGACCATGTTTTCTAATTGAGAACAAAAGTGTCTAAGATGATGTTGGTTGAGAAAATTAAAGCAAGAACAATTCCCAGGACAGAGGAGAGGTTCTTTGGTATGTGGTACATGGGCGACCCTAGACTAAAGGACTACCCCTCCTGCCCTCCCTTGCTTCTTACTCAGTTCCAGGGTTCCCCTCCAACCCCCTTACCTGCATAGGAAGACACGGGGGAAATCTGCAGAGGGTAGAGCTCACTCATGCTGACCGGCTGCTCATCACTTTCAGTGGTCACCTCCACAACTTGGCAAATATCTGGCGGATTAGTGACAATCTCTTGATCCTCAATGTTGCTGTCCAGATGCGACTGTCCTACAACTTCAAACAAAAGACAGCCATTATGCTCTAATGTCGCCTGACTCCACAACACTACAGGCAAGACAGAAAAAACCTTCCCCTAAAAGAGCTGAATAGCCAGAAGTCAGATTCTCCGTCACCATGTGTCATCTGCCATGAAACTGAAGAACAAGCCTTAGCTTTGGGTTAATGTCTCCAGAGAAGCAGCTTGCCAAAAACCTGGTTCCCCAGGACTATTTCCAACATGCCTGCCAATGGTGCTTACATGTGGCAACGTCCCAAATTCAATCTAGTCACAGCCAAGGCTGCAGGACCAGAGGCTGCCATCCAGCCCCAGCCCCAAGGCCAGCTAGACAGTGTTCTGAACTTGACCCAATTCTGTTCTCTGCTCTTACTCCAAAGGATCTGTTGTGCTATTTTCTGTGTCCTGGGGTCCAGAGAAACATTATCAAATCTTAGTAAGGAGGAAGGACCACCCAAATCCACCCCATCGTGTCATTGGTAGCTGTGGGGATGCTCTGTTCATACTCCCAGCCTTCTTCCTACTCAGCAGGCAGAAAGGCCTCTGGATGAAACAGCAGAATGATGGACAGAATGGCTTAATATCTACACAATATTAGCATCAACTGCCCAGAAAACTGACAAGATGAATTCTGACCGCCTGGTTCTGAATCCTGCCTCAATTTTTAAAATCAAACCTTTTACTTTGAGATTATGATAGATTCACATACAGTTGTAAGAAATAATGCAGAGATCCTGTATGCCCCTTTACCAAGGTGACCAGACGTCCCGCTTTTGGTGGGACAGTCCCAATTTTTTACAATTTGTCCCGCTTCCTGCGGCATTTTAAAAAAGTCCCGATTTTTGGAAAGAATGCACGACAAGCTAGGGAACAGCGGGAGATAGACCAAATTTTTCATCAAGAACCCCCTCCCCCCTGGTCAATGGTGTCCCGCTTTACCAATGTTAAAATCTGGTCACCTTACGCCTTTACCCAAGTCTCCTCCAATAGTCACATCCTGCAGAACCACAGTACAGTATCAGGATTCTGATAGCAATCTGCACATCTTATTCATATTTCCCCAGTTTTATTTGTACTTTTTAGTGTGTGTGTGTTTATGTATGTGTGCTTAGTTCTATGCAACTTTATCACATATATAGTTTCATGGTCCTACCTCCAGAGTCAAAAAACTGGACAGTTCCATCATCACAAGCATCTCCTATATGACTCTTCTGTAACCATATCACCTTCCTTCAGCCTCTTCCTCTTATCTCTAACCCATGACATCTACTAATCTGTTTCCCATTTCTCTAATTTTTGTCATTTCAAGAAGGTGCATAAATAGATTCACATGTAACCTTTTGAGATTGGTTTTCTTTTCTTTTCTTTTTTCCCACTCAGCATAATTCCCTGGAGATTTATTCCATTAAGTTGTTGCATATATCAACAGTAGGTACCTTTTTACTGCTAAGTAATATTCCAGGGTATGGATATACACAGCCTGTTTCACTATTCACCTATTAAAGGACTTCTGAGTTGTTTCCATACTTTGGCTATTACAAATAAGGCTGCTATGAACACGTGCATGCAGGTTTTGTATAAACATAAGTTCCCATTTCTTGGATAAATGCCCAAGAGTGCAACTGCTGGATCATACGGTAATTATGAATACATTTTAATTTTATAAGAAACTATTAAACTGTTGTCCTGAGTGGCTATACCATTTTACACTTCTACCAACAGTATATGGATGATCTAACTCAGCGGTCCCCAACCTTTCTGGAACCAGGGATCAGTTTCATGGAAAACAATTTTCCAGAGACTGGGAAGGGGAGGGAGGGTACATGCACAGTTCACAATAGGGTTAGCACTCCTATGAGAATCTAATGCCACCACGAATCTGACAGGAGGGAGAACTCAGGCTGCAGCTGCTCAGATCCTGCTGTGTGGCCTGGTTCCTAGCGGGCACAGATTGTTATGGTCTGTGCACTGGGGACGCCTGATCTAACTTATGTACATTCTTGCCAGCTTTTGGTATTATGACTTTTTTTTTTTACTTCATCCATTCTGATAAATGTGTAGGAATATCTCATTGTGTCTTTAATTAGAATGGCCTAATGTCCTTCCCTACTTTTAAGCAGAGTGATCTACGTCAATAATTAATTAGGGGGATGCTGGGATGGCTCAGCAGGTTAAGCACTTGCTTTGCAGCCCTGGGGTCCAAGGATTGAATACTGGGCCCAGCCCGAGCCCTTGCAGACCCACATGCTGAACTGGGGTGTGCCCCCCAGTTTGGTTCTCACCAGGGCAAGCTTCCCATGTGGGAGGCCCTGGTACAGCCCCCAGCTTGCAGGGGCATGCTTCACATGCAGGAGGCCCCCAGCCCAGTTCCCACCCTGTGCCCCTCCCCCCACCCACCTGTATGAAATGACACTATGTTGAAGACTGATGACATACAACTATGGAGACTGCTCTGGGCCCGCCTTCTTCTCTGTCTCTGCCTGTCAAAAACAATAAAATAAATCCTAAAAAAATTAATTAGATATAATATACCTAAAACTGGCACCAATAAACAAATGGGGATGATAATGTTTTCTCAAGGGCCTCAAAGTACTTTGCCATCATAAGCAATGTTTTACTCATGCTCCACAACTGTTTCTAACATTTCATCCCACGAGAATGACAGGGAAAGCATCATGACCCTGCTATAAATGAAGAAACTCAGGCACGGAGAAGTAGAGTGACTTGTCCACAATCACACGTTTGGATTAGGTTCAGGGCTCTATGTATTTGACATTTTCTAGGCCATCTGTAAAATGGTCAGGTTAGGCAGAAAGGCAGTTACATTCCAGTCTCCTTGAGAAGTTAGCCATCATGGATGAGTTCCCGTTTTGACTGACGAAAGTATTATAAAGCTCATGCATTTTTGTTTATAAATGGACTCTTGTTTTGATTGCTTTTTGGGAGATGATGAAATGACTAACATACGGTAGAGAAAATAGTACCTGATTTCTACTCAGGGAAGGTTTTAAAAGGGAGTGAGGATTTATGGGTTCTCTAATGAAGAAAGGCACCAAAGAGGCTGGGAAAGGAGATTTGGGGTGTGATAAAAGAGTCCACAAAGCCACAGCATGCAGATGGAAGGGAAATTGAATGCTGCTTAGGTTTTCCTGGAGGGATAAAATGAAAGAAAAAAAAAAAGGCAGGCTAAATACGGCAGGCAGACTCCCAAGTTCTTATTTTATCCTTAGGACTACCTATTTGAGCATGAGAATATCAATTATGCAGTTCACTAGATATGGACTGAGTGCTGACATTGACCTCTCTCAAGTTTCTGCTGCCTCTTCGCCCAAATAAAATAAGACAGCAGGAAAATGAGATTTCCCGAGTCCTAAGAAGCAGTTAACGAGTGGGAACAGAAACTAAATGGAGGGTGTGTGTGTGTGTGTGTGTGTGTGTGTGTGTGTAAGGTTAGTACAAGCAATACCTATTCTAAGGTAATAAAGATCTTGCATAAATTTGATTTATATCAAAGCCACCTGAACTTCCAGTACTCCAAAGTTCATTTCTCTTTTGCACTGTCATTCTAAATAGAGAGACAGCAAGCTAACTAGGAGTCTAAACAATGGCAGCAGTTCACGCATCTTTCTAGTTATATCCCTTTGTTCTGACTGGCAATTCTCTCCCTCACTGTGTCTTCCCATAATGCCCAATTCAATCATTCAACCAACAAAGATTTATTGAGCACCTACTTTGTACAGAACATTGTTGTCTAGTACGAGGAGGGCAGAGAAAGGTCAATCTAGTCAAGGATCTGGTTTGTAAGAAGCCCAGTAGGGCTACAGACCAGCACATAATAACCTAGAGAATAAGTTTAGGGTAGTCGTGAAAAGACAAAGAAGGGGGAGGCAGGGGGAGGCCATGAGATGAGCGTTGAGGAAATGGAATGTTTTTCCAGTTGGAGGAATCAAAGGCTTCAGTGAGGCTGTGACACAGAGCAGGGAGGGAGTGGAAGGGGAGGGTGAGTAGCAGGCAGTATTCACAATGCCTGTTTTTTGCTTTTGTTTTTTTTGAGCCTTTTCCTGACCACCACAGAACAGACTGACCTCTCTTTCCTGAGCGCCTCTCACTCACTGTCCCCAGTGTTGAGCCAAAACTACGATGTGACACAGCCTTGTGATATTTCTTGACTTTCTGTTTCGCATTGCAAGTCAATTCCACGTATCTTTGTTTAACTTTTTCTTTGTGTGTCATCTCCCAACCAAATGAGAGCTCCTGAGAGAGCCGAGAGCCTGCATTGGAACTTTTTGTATCAAGTCATTCTTAGCAGATGCTCCTGCCTCGCACCAGAGAACAAGCAGCTCGATGAATGTCTGCTGGATAAATAGATGAACGAACAGACCGAGGCTCGCTGACTGAGCCAGGACCCTGCAGGTGTCCATGACTGCGTGCACACACCAGATCTAACAATGAATGTTTTCTAGAACATGTCAAGACTTCTGGCAAGTGGGCTTCTTCAGACTAGATGAGGTGATAAAGACAGGGTAAGTAAGCCGTAGTTCCAGAAGCTGGGGGTAGGGAGACCAAAAAATATTTTGGGGTGATGAAAGTATGTACTATGTCTTAATGATAGTGGTGGTTACACAACAGAGTGCAACTGTCAAAATTCATTAGACCTATATGACTAAACTGGGTTCATTTGACTGTACGTCACTTACTATACACGACTATGGCAAAAAACTAGGCCGGCACCTCTACTCAAAGTTTAAGTGTATCCCAAATGCTGGAGACCAGAGTACAAAAATAAGTTGTTTTCTGGGCTGCCATCTGGATCCCCAGTTAATATAATGACAAGGTTCCTATGGCTGAGCATCCCCTTAGGAGTGTGTTGCTGTATGTCTCAGGCAGGGACATCTGAATATCAGTGAGGGCACTTTAGAAACTTCCCAACTCATAGTCACAAGCCCAAGAGAGAAAACCCAACATCTGAGATGCTCTCTGGATGTGCTGTAGGCACCATTTCTAACCAACCAATCAACACCTCTGTCTCTGTCTCTCTCATGCCATGTGAACTGATTTCCTTGAACCACCAAACTTTGCTCCAAGTGACAACACACACAATAACACTGACTCTTGACAACTGAAAAATCACAAGAATAGCAAACTTCTATCATCTGCTACAGAAATGCCACACCTGTAGGTGCTTCAGTATCCTGACTGATTAATAACAACAAAACCTAACACTTCCTGAGCATTTATATTTGCCTCCCCCACCACCACCCACAAGACCTCACATCCCATGAGGAAGGTACAATCATTCTCCCCATTTCAGACCAAACAATAGACATCAGGGAGAGTTAAATAACTAATTCAAGGTCAGATAGTCAGTTAAGTGACAGAACCAGCATTCAAATTCAGCTTTCCCTGATCCCAAAGCTCAACTCAAGTACTTAGCAGGATGGTCTCCCTAACAAAAAGAGTTAATGAAGTTCATATTGAGCTATTCCCGGCTTTCTAAGCCCCTCTTAGATTACAAACTTTCGAATCTCACCTTAATGAGACTCTAGGCTTGTAACCAATAGTGAAATTGCTTTTTAACCGTTCTAGATTGGGTGGCAAGGAAAATTTCCAATGGTTAGGGGAGATAGAAACCCAGTAAGCACCCACCAGCTTATTAAGGTCAGCACATGAGGAAAAGAGTCACCCACAGGAATGCAATTTTATCTGGACCTAGTTGCTGAGAAGTACAACAATATTATTCATGGCTGGTTACTGAAGAACTGGTTTGACTCCTTAAAAGGTCATTCTTACTTTATTAACAACTGTTGACTTAAGCAGAGCTCCACCTGAGAAAGCAGTTGCCCCATGCCTCAGGGAGAACGCGCCTAAACGGAGAGACTATTAGAAATGGCAAGGCCTTTGAAGGTGGGTTGTTCCTTCCTACCACTTTACAGCTGAAGAAAGCTGAGAGGCTAGGTAAAAATTGCCAAGGTCACCAGGGTCAAGAGTAAAGCATATAAAATCAGGTCATCCACATGGTACTGAGGAGAGAAATTCCTTCTAGACCTGATCTGAAAGTTTGAGACTTGGAACTGTTGTTACTAACTACTATCCCTGATGACGCAGCATTGTTGGATGCTACTTTTCTGACCCAAATATATTTTAATGTATCTGGATATCATATCATAATCACAATATCCATTACACTCATCTGATCCTCACAACAACCCTGTGAGGTAGGCAGGATCAGCATTATCATTTCCGTTTTATATATGAGGAAACTGAGTCTCAGAGAACTTAGGGAGTTTGTCTAAGATCACGTGATAAATAAAAAAACTGCAGCACTAGGTCTAGAGCCCAAGTCTTTCCAGTTCTAATTTCCCGTGCCTTTTTAAAAATAAAATACGGCCATGGTTTAGTTTAGTTCCCCAGAGCAGTGACTGTGGGCTTAAGAACTGCACAGAACCAAGTTCTGTCCTTGCGCAGGCAAACGGCCCCGGGCTGGCACAGGTACAGGGTGAAGCAAGCCTGTGACTGGCATGGTTGGTGTATGCTCTTCACCCCCCAAGAAAGTAGCATCACATAAAGGAGAGTGCATGGGCAGTCCCAATCAAAACTCAGTTGAGTTCTTCAGTATGTGTCACAGGCCGGTCGGTGGTCTGGGACCAGAAATCTGGGGAAGACCTCTGGGGTTGGCACCTACCATTCTTACTGTGCTGAGCTCACAGGGCCTGAGTGGTCTCTCCATAGCAACAAAACTGACAACCAGTCTCTCTGTCTGGATGGGCACACGCAAGTCAAAATGTTCACAATTCAAATTCAAAAACGTGTATAAAAGAGGACAGGGGCCAGGTCACCAGGGTCATGAGGGAGACTAAGGTCTTTTTCTGGGGGCAACAGTGACATGGTGAGAATTGCATGGTTTTAAAAATTACTCTGTGTGGAGGATAAAGGGGGAGGCGACAGAAGAGCAGCAGAGCTATCAGAACTAGAAAGAAGGGAACGGATTTGAGAATCGGAATGCGAGAAGATGGGAAGACCTGATAGTTAATTATAAATGAGATGGGGTGATGAAGGAAAGGGAAGGAGAAAGTATATTACAGCCTTGTAAAAAGATGGCAGATGTGTTGGGTAAATAAAAACTTCTTAAGATTGAGAAAACACCCAAAACTTCCCAGCCTAGGGCTCCTGATGCACATGGCGACAGAGCTTGTCCGAGCAGCTCCACCTGTGACTGGGCGACCGGAGGCCCCGTCCGTGAAGAGGGGTAAGCTGTATGATCGGTTCTGAGTCTCAGTGTACTGGGATACTTTGGTTCACATCTCACATGGAGTTTTATACTGCTCTGAGTTTTTAGGGGTCCTGGTAAAACTGGATGTCTTGTCTCCGGTCCCCACTCCTGATGGGTGAACAGCTCAGCCCCCTCCAGAGAAGACATAGCAAACCTTCACTCACTGCCTCTTAAGATGTGGTACCTTCCATCTAGAGATGCACCCTCAAGCTACTATTTGTCTGCCTTGTAGATGGAATTTTTCATATCTTATTTTTCATATTTTTCATACCAGGAAAAATGGCAAAAAGAACAAGGGAAAA
Organism: Craseonycteris thonglongyai; assembly: GCA_004027555.1. NCBI lineage: Eukaryota > Metazoa > Chordata > Mammalia > Chiroptera > Craseonycteridae > Craseonycteris > Craseonycteris thonglongyai. The sequence continues at coordinate 37,616 of PVKE010003754.1, forward strand.
GGAGCTGGAAAAAGATGAAGACATAGGTCTATAGCCTAGGGTCCCCTTTGGACACACTCAAGTCGTGAATTCTGGTGCCAGAGGCCCTTTGAGGATGGTCGCTAAGCTTTGAATCTGTCCTGTTAATGAGTGTCTAGCTAGGCTAAAAAAAAAAAGGTTATTCAAGGTCTACTGTTAAAGACAGTTAAATTTGGAAGCAAGCACCAAAGGGAAAAGAAAAATAAAGTGTATCCTATAAGGTGCATTTTGGGCACCCAAAATCAATACAAAACCCAAATTCTGCCATTTCCTAATTCTGTATGTCTAGTCACGAAGGATTGCTTGATTTACTTCAGAGTATAATGAATAGCCTCCCTTGCTTCGCAGCAAGCTCTGCTTTATGAAGGGTGGGGTTAGCTTTTATCAAGAAACACACGGGGTTATAAAGCAGTGCCTGGGCAAGTTGGACAGAATGCCCGCACCCGCGAGCTTTTCGCACTGGCCCGGAAATCGTTTCCATACAGCTCAGAAGAAGTGCTAACCCGGGCAGGATGCCACGGGGCACTGTCAGAACAATTCAACATGTTGCTGGCTTCTTCCGCTTCCTAAAAACAGAAGTTACCACACACGCAAAATAATACAATGCTAAAGAAAAGGAGAAACAAAAGAAGTAAATAAATAAGGCACGTTTTCCCCTTTCCCTTAAAGGGAAAGCAGGCAGAGACCTTTCGGGGAGTGAACCTGTGCATTTAACCACACAAAGAGATGGAACATTAAAAGACATGCTGTAAGTACTGAGATGCTGCACTCCTTGTTGGTATGAAGAGCTAGCTAAACGTGAGGACATTCAGTTGTTATGGATGAGAAGGTAAGACCAGGACACAGCCTGCTGAGAACCACGAGTCTGTGTACGTGTGCGCGTGTGTGTGTTTTCCTGCTATGATTTGTGGCACACATAGGTTAACAATCGAAAGAGTTAACTTGTCAGAGCAATAGTAGTACACTTCACGTTTTACACACTTACTGGGTTCACTTACAAAATAGCCACCCTGTCCAGAATAAAATATGCTGGGAGCCTAGCCACCAGTGGATGAAATTATTGATTTTCAATCTGTTTCCCCAGCTAAGAATCTATAGATGTGAAGAAATACTATCATCTTAAGTACTGAATTCCACTCCCAATTTTAATCTTGTAAGCATACGCTTATAAAAGTAGAATGGAAACACCTTGAAGCTTTCATCTTGATGTCTAAGAACAAAACTGGAATGAACTCTGGGTTTAGAAATAAATGAGGGGAAAGCCGGGACGGCTCAGCGGGTTGAGCGCTCGCTTTGAGGCCATGAGGACCTAGGATCGAATCCCAGCTCCGGCCCAGGCAGGACCCACGTGCTGAACTGGGGAGTTCCCACAGTTTGGTTCTCTAACTGTCTCTGTCTCTGTCTCTCTCTCTATCTGTCAAAAAGTAAAATAGAAATAACTATGCACTGAAGACAAAAAGATAATTTCTCTCTATAAATGTGAAAAGATAAAAAAAAAAAAAAAAAAAAGAAATAAATGAACTGAAAGCAAGAGACGATGTCATTTTTAAATAAAGCACTTTTAAAAGGCCGAGAGAGACAGAAGGAGCTTCTCTCAAGTTCCACAGCATCCTTGGAATCAGAAGCCTGGTGTTTCTCATCTCTAGCCACAAATACAAAGGCTGCGTGGCTAACTAATGGTCACAGGGAAGCATGTAGCTAGACAAAAGCTCTGGGAAGGGTTTAGAATCTAAGGTACTGCTACTGTTAGCAATGATCACAAATACCCATTCAAACTACTTGCATGGATCCACTTGATATATAATTACACACCTTCATAAGGGCCACCAAATATATAGAGATATTCAAACTCGTTTTATGGCCATCCATTATTATTTCCTCATCCTATCAAGGAAGAGAATCATTTCATCTAGTAGGGGATTTCTAACCAAACCCACATTCATCTTGGCCCCAGCAACAATGACTCATTAAATTAGTACCAAGCCCAAGAGGCACCAATCATACCAGAGGCAAAGAACAATCTCCCTAACTGAGAATTCACATCCTAAAGACTCAACCAAAATAAACAAAAAACCCACGGTTGCCCTGACAAGAGGGTGGTGAAGCAGCTTGGGGCCTTGGGTAAAAGGACCCAGGAGGGACGGGAGCTGGGCTTCTGGGCAGGCAAGTCACCACACTATGGAGGGGAAATGAGAAGAACGCTTGATCCTGATGGCTCTCTCAGCTCAGGATAAACTGACTCCAGGCAGAAGTGCCCCATCTAGACGTAAGCACTGGGAGGAAGGCCCGGGCAGGCCTGCCCTGAGATCCAGCATGCATTCAACATCTGCTCCCTTCTTCTTTCACTCTGCCTTCTGCCAAAGATCTCCACGCTTAAGTTGTCCCCGCATGCATAGTTCCACTTCTAAGATTCTCAAACCCACGGGAACGAAGAATGACTGACATCTGTAGCAGCAGCAGCCTCCCATCCGTCCATACTTAACGGAGAATCCATAAATGAAGGCGCCCAGATGCGAGGCTTGTAGCTTCTTGCTCTCGTAGCTCTGCCTGATATCTCTGGTTCTTTCCAGGTTGAGAAACCCTGATTGTTTCCAACAAGGACCAAAGTTTCATGGGCCAGAAGTTACCTGAGGGCAAAGCTCGTTTGGGATTTTTGGAACTGGGGCTGGAAAGTGAGTTCACTGCTGGGCTTCCACCTTGTACAGGGTCCCCACCAGCCATTCATCACAGCATCCCAGCACGACTACATGGAGATGTAATTCACAGTTGTCGCCCTCCTGCCTAAAAGCCTTCAAGAGGTGGTATTTATGTTATGTATGGACAGAAAACATTTATGCACATTACTCTCCATTATACTTCAATTAAAAAAAAAATTTTTTTTTTACACACGCTCCAGCATTTTGGAAATAAAACCCAATCTCCTTCCCTTGGCCTACAAAGGCCCCCTTGACCATGACCCCACCCTGCCACCCTCCCTCAGGGGAACCTCATGCTGTTCACATGCTGTCACAGGAACCCTCGTTCTGGTTCTTACATCGTGGTCCAGGTCGGGCAGTTCTGCTGCCTGCCCCACGATGTCCCTCCTCCCCCACTGTGCTTCCAGGGAAACAACAACTCATCGAGAAGCCTCTAAGGGAAATCCAGTCCCCAGTTCTCTCACCTCCATTCTTTCCTTTGCAGCATCAGTTATCTGCGGCTTTGTTTACTACCTGTCTCCCTCCAGGAAACTAAGAATTGAGCCTGCCTTGATCCCCAATCTCGCTCCTGCTCATAGTACTGAGTCTAGAATAGAGAGGGTGCTCAAAACTCTTTGTGGAACCAAAGTGGACCCTTAGGCAACACGGTTCTGTGCCTCAGTCTCTTCATCTGTAAGATGAGCACCTTGGTGGTACATCTGCTAGAGTGAGAGCTGAAAGGACATTGTCCCCCTCTCTTTGTCCCCAAGTTAAAACAACATTTTGTCCATGTGACCAATTATTGAAAGATTGAGAACTGCCACTCATTAGCCACCCAGGAAATCAAACCATCTCATCTACTTGGACTCATCTGGGAAGTCACTCTTACCTATCTTCTTAAGATGGAACCATCTGAATCCCTTTATCTGAACCTCAAAGGCTCTTATTTTTTAGCCCTGAACTCTGGGGGATGGAACTTGCATTTTGAGATAGTTCCAAGACCCCCCTCCCACTGACTATGTCATTTCAAATCATGTTTTACATATTTTAGACCCCAGAGGGCTGCTCGTATATATAAAAAATGAGATGTCAAAACAGTTTACCTATGATGTTCACCGTACTATCCACTTCATTTTTTATAGCTGAAGTCAGGACCGCATACTCAGGAGAAAGATCACTTACTCCATTACTAAGCCCCAAAGATGACTCAACTGGTTCTTGCTAGGAAGAAGAAAAGAAAAAAGAATTGAGAATACTTCCTTTTCCCCTCCCTTTTCTTAGCTTAAATACTACCCTCTGTCTACTTCCTGTAGTGCTAGGGTCGTGTTAACCTCCCAAATGTATGCCCTACCTTTTAAATAAGCCTGGAGCTAATGAAGCACACTTCCGGGTAGAGTGTCCTCCTATCAAAAAATGGTACCAGTGCATCTGGCTAGCCCTTCTGAAATGTTTACATTTGCAACCAATAGCTCTAGGGTTAAACAGAACTGCATAACTATCTATGTAAAGTACTGTTTTGCCTAGATTCCAAGTCTTCCTTCTTCGAGAGATGGGGTGCTCCAAAGTCAACTACCATTTCTTCTCAAAGAGAGGAATCATACCACCTGTTTTTCTAATTATTTCTGAAGAGAAACTCTTTCCTCCACTTCTGAGGACAATGCCTCAACCATTGGCTCAATAGGAACCCAAAGGATGTTGTGGTTGAATTCTCAGATAAGGTTTGCCTTAGACTCTGGCCACTTGAGCATCCTGCACTGGGCGGGTGGCTGATAACATGGGCCAGATGCATAGCCAAAGCTTCCCTCCCCTGATAGAGTCCAGTTGAGCACCCCCACACCCACAGCTTCACATGAATGAACGATTTTCAAGTGCCTGAATGTCCCACGCAGCCCACTCACACTAATGAAGCAATGAGAACAACTTCCGATTCTGTTTTGTTCAAGTGCACTGACTAGAACCCTCTAGCCTAAGAGTGCCAATGAACCCTGGGAGAGCCAGTCCTACAGTTCATATTGACTTTCAGCATTTTGATGAGAACTTCTCCTCAAGGTAAGCTTGCATTTGTGTCTGATAGCAATCGAGCCAGACAGAAGGCGCCACACAAGACGACTCCTTCAGGAGACCAAAATAGAAAGAAGAGTGGAGGGGCAGAAAGAACACAGGACGGGAGCAGAAGATCATGTGAGGTCGACAGGACTGTTCTTTGAAAAATCCAGAGTGTTGTACCTCTAAGACATGTGGGGCATTCTTATCAATTCATGCATGTACTACTTGAAGTCAATGAAGAACCCCTCAAAAAGTGACTTAGGGAAGTCGCATAGAGAAAGGGGGGAAATGACATCCTCCTCCATGATCGCACCTGGCAAAGACCCACTACAATAACTTCAAATACATCACTTCACTGTACAGCTTGATGCCCCACACCCCTGCAAAAAAAAAAATATATTGCACATTGCATGGTTGACCAGATATACCAAAGGGTAACCATAAGGAAGGGCCCAGGACAGCCTCATTGGGCAAAATTATTACCCCTTTCTCTTGAAGCATTTTGCATTTTCCCCTCTTTTACAAGTTCCAAGAAAGAAGTCTGTCCTTTCTATGAAAAGTCATTGAGTCACCATCTTTCCTCTTCCTTTACAGGCAAACTTCTGAACAAGTATCTGCTTCCCCACCCTCACCTCCCCACCTATGTATGCCTGCAGTCTCACCGCCGTTCCACTTGTGCAGTCAAGCTCCTGGTTCCTGCAGAGTAATGGGGGGGGGAGGGGGCAGCAGTAAGACAGACCCGGGGCCAAAGCCTGGCTCCTCACCTCTCACTAGTTGCAGGACTTTTAACTCCTTAGGGCCTGGTAGACAGATATAAACTAAGGACATTAGATCCCATGTCATAGGAGTGATACAGAGATTAAATGAGATAAATGTGCAACTGCTGGGTGGTGAGCACATAATGTGATGTATAGACAACGCAATGTAGAATTGCGCACCTGGAAACAATGTAACTGATATCAATCAATGTCACCCCAATAAGTTTAACAATTTAAAAAAAAAGTGCACCTGTCACTTCTTAAATAAACGCTATTATCTAAAATCACGAATAAAACTCTGCTCGCCCCAATCCATTGGCTTCCTCAAGTCCCTTTCCCTCAGCACCATGCTCTGGAACCCAATCAGAGGGCCTGTGCGCTCCCTCCCGACAACATGAGCCGCCTGTCAGCACTGCGGTCCTGCAGCTTTCAGGAGGCACCTTCCTTCTGCTGATTCCTCAGTGGTCTTTCTGCATCTCCCCGTCCCCCCATCACACTGCTTGTTTCATTAGTCCACTTCTATTTCCTCGACTCTCTCGAAGAGTTGAAGGGATTATGGAAAAACCAGCTAATTTTTATAGACTTCTTTGGTTGTCTTACATTATTACTTTTTTTTACTCATTCTGTTTCTAAGTTTCTTAGAAAAAGTAATGAGGCTGTGAGACTTCATATATTTAAAAACCTACATTATTCTAATTTTTCAAATCGAAGACCTCTCAGTTTTTCACAGGATCTACAGTTTAATTAGTGGCAAGTGATACTTTTATCACTTTACATTTGACTTGAAAAAACTACGACTCAGAGACTAACTTCATTTTCCAAGATTAGACTACTTTTAGCCTGAGGAGGCACAGGAACGAAGCTCAGTCTTCAATCACGCAACATGGTCTGATTCTAGAAGCTTTCCATCTTAATTAACCCTGTATCCTGCACCAATTTCCAGTGGAGATGGAGACAGAACTATTTTCAACACTGTTTACTCTCCCATCACTGCCTTGTATCCTGCAGTACTTTTATCCTGGAACACTACATTCTATCAACGGAAACCAAGTCAGACTGTTCTGTGAACGCTGTTTTACTCCTCTCACCCCACTTCAAAAACAACCTGTCGATTTCAAAGTCTTCAGTGCAGCCATCTCATTGGTACAATGGCTTTGGCAAGACAATATAGTAAATTGTATAGTGAAATGTAGTCAGTGCCTCCCTGAGAAGTCCCCATCCAGGGTATAGAACAACAGGGATCTGCCTATATTCAGAAGTTTTGAAATGACTAGAATAGGGATATCTAAACCTAAACTGTATACATGTATATATGTGTATGTATATACGTGTATATGTATATGTGCATATGTATGTGTGTGTGTGTGTGTGTGTGTGTGTGTGTGTATTATCAATCAGGGGTGCCAAAAATGTATACACATTTTAAGAGATGTTATGTAGAAGTTTTAGAAATTGAATTCAATTATAGTAGCAATTTGTAGTATGACATTTGCTCAAAAGATGACATAAATCTAATGAATGCTAGAGTCGACGTGCAATAGGCAGGAAAAGAAAACGATGAAAGCATGGTTGTCGTTTGAGGAGTTCAAGACCATTTTGAAGTGGTATTTGAAATTCGAGAATGTTGTGACAGTACAACAAAAATGGAGACATGACTATGCAACAGGACTTCCAAGCCTAACAACTGCACACATCTGAGATAGGTTTGAAACACAGGGTAAATTGAAACGGCATGCACAGTGATACAAGTGGATACTTTGGTCAACATTATTCAAGCAGTAGTTCACCATAATCAGCAGTGTCTGGACGCTGATGGTAACCACTTTGAGCACCTCTTGTAATTGCACAAATCAAATGTGACTTGTATTCACCTTTTGTTATTGGTATATATTGAGCATTACAATTTTAATACAGGTTTTCCCTTTCTTAAAATGTGCATCCATTTTTTTGGCACCCTTTGTATATAAAAAGAGGTGTACAGTTCTCTACAAAACACATGTCTGGAGATCTTACAGGTCTGAATGGCCTTTGCCCACAATGTCTAAGGTCCTCTGTGGTGCCCACTGCTGCCCTGTCCCCACTCTGCTGGGCCATAGCGTGGCCTGGTTAATCCTGAACTAGCCTCCCCTTTCTATTCCCTTTCTTACTTTACATGTAGGCTCTCCTATTAATCAAGTCATCTTGGTCCCAAAGGAAACAAAAAAGAAAACATTGTGCTTAGGTTCAGACCCATCTACGGTGCAAAAACTGCTAAATAGTTATGCCCAAGAAGCTTAGGCTATTCATTATAGAACCCAAGTTTTGGTCTCCAGTTTAAAGGATTTTAGGTGAAAGCAAACTGGCACAAGACAGAGTTCAAGAGCAAGGCAGCCTTCTCTAGACCTCTAAAATAATATACCTTTAGTTGGTCTCAAAGCCATGCTTGCTAGAGGAGTCTGGGGGTGGGCCTGAGTCACAGGACAGCAAAGGCCACTCATCCCTCTGCTCCAAGCCCATTCTGCCTCATCCCTGTGCCATAATCAGACCCTTGTCTAGATGTCCCCTTCCTGTGGCCAAACATAATGGCCATAAAGACCAATTCCCACCCCAACCCAAATCCCCACACCCAGAAATGTCCTGATTCGTCTGTGTAAAACCAGCCTCCTCCAAAGCCAAATTTAAGAGTATGTCCAGGTCTCTCTACTAATAAAAATGTCAAGCTGACAGCTGGGCTTCCTAAAAGCAGCCCAGGGAACTGCACACTGCACACTGCACACTGCACACCACAGAGGCCACAAGGCCACTGGGCACAGGAGTTCCAGCAGAACAGGCTAATGCCTCCTGCCTGTTCCTAAAAACACCTTGCATCCTTTCCTTCTTTCCTGGGAACTAGACCATCTTCCTTTTCTTCCTCCCCATTCTCACTGCAACTTCCCTTTCAACTTTTTCCTTTGGCTCACTTTTCTCTTTGTCTTCTCTTGAGATCTCTGTCTTCATCTCACACAGCTTCTCTCTTGGAGGAGGCATCTGTTTTCAAAGCCTCCAATATCATCCTTCTGCCCTCCAACACTTGCCTGCGCTGTGCACCTGTCAGATCCAACTTTTTACCCACCACGTATTTGCTTTAAAGGCTCTCAGTCATTAAAAACTCAACACATTCAAAATTAAACTCAGGGGAAGCCGGGATGGCTCAGTGGGTTAGGCGCTCACTTTGCAGCGCCGGGAACTGAGGATCGAATCCCGGCCCCAGCCTGTGTGGACCCATATGCTGAACTGGGAGCTCCCCTAGTTCAGTTCTCTCTCTGTCTCTGTATCTCTCCCTCTCTCTCTCCTCTGTCAAAATAAATAAATAAATAAATAAAATACAAAATTAAACTCACCCTTTTCTCCACAAAACATGCCCCATTCCCCATAACTCCTTCTAGGAGGGCTGAACACTCAGGGCCTCCCTCTTTGATCCACACCTGTCTTCATCCTCTGATTCCTCTTCCCTTCACCCCAGAAACACCTTCTCCTTTCCAGTCCAACTGCCATCATCTTCATCGAAACTTTCTAGCACAGTCTCTCCTGCCCTCCATTTCTTCCTATCACCATGGGAAAGATCTCCCTTACACACAGTTCTAGCATGCTGTCAATATTCCCCCAAAGAGCTCAGGTAGTCCTTACTCTACAAAACCATCCAGAGAGGTTAGCAGTCCTCTCAAGAGCTGCCATGAGGGGAAGAAGGCACCAGGGCAGGCAGGGCCAGCCCCCTTGCCTGCTCTGTCCAGACCAGCTCTGATTTTGGTTTTCAAGTCGGTCACCAGCATGTGATTAAGGTTTAAAAACGGTACTTCCTCCAGTATCAGCCCTGACAGGTGGCTGTTCAGCCTGCCTTGGGACAGTGACAGGGAACGTGTTGCTTTTTAATCCAGGTCAAGTTAGAGCCAACAGCTCTATTAGAAAGTTCTGCTAAACCAGTATCTGCTTTCTGTAACTTCTTCTCAGAGGTATCTATTCAGAACTAACGCAGGTCAAGCCTGCTCTTTGCCAAGTGCCTTTGGAGGCCCTCCTAGATTATATTTTGCACCATAACAGCAATTCTTTGATCTGGAAGCATTTTATAGTTTCAAAGCACGCATCTTTCATCTGCAAACAATCCTATGAGGCAGGAAGTATTAATTTCTGATCCTCCCTACCTACATGTTTTTGTTTCCCATTGTTTCCTCCATAAACTCCTGCTCTAATTAACCCAGTTTTCTGACTCATCCAGTAAAGACCAAACAGCAACTCTAATCTCCAGGCCCTCATGTATGATGCCCCTGGGTGCCTGAAAACGACCTCCATTCTACTGGATCCATCCATCCCTCAGGGCCTGGCTCAGATCCCATAGCCTCCAAATGGCTAAAAGGCCTGAGTATGGTGAGACAGCATGGATTCTGGGGATGGATCAACTGGGATTGAAACCACAGCTTCAAAACACAATGTAACCTTGGGAAAATGACTCAAACTTTATGCCTCTCCATTTCCTTGTACAGGGGCACTAAATGAGATAATAATCAGAGCTTAGAATTTGGTAGGGGCTCCAAAATGTCAGCTGCCAGGCCTCTGTTTTACCTACTTATATCCTTATTGATCTTGACCTTTTGATATTTTTGAAACACAGATTGTACCATCTAGTAATACTCACTATTGTGTTCCTTATTTTTACTTCCATAGATAGTTACCTCCACACAGGTGGGTCTTAATTCAAGTTAAAACAGCTCACTGGTATACAGGTTATACTCACAAAGAGAACATTAGGAAATATTGAGGCAGCATTTCTGCACCTACTACATGGCCAATGGGCACTGGGTCTCCCAATCTCACAGTAGCTGAGGGAACATACAGCTGCCTAAGTGCCCCAAGAAAATTCTAACAGTTGGCCTGCATGTTCTAAACATCCTTTTCTAGTTAAAACTTTAATCCAACTTGAACTGAATGAAGAGTGGGAAGAACTTGCTTCAACAGGAAATTTTCATACCTAGTTACACACGTAAGACAAATGTTCTCAATGGAAGAAACCCACCTACTCTATCCAGTTGCATATTTGCACAAACTATATTAACACAGAGCTGAGGTGTTTTCACATACAACAAAAAGTAATGTATCAATAGCTCAGTAAAGATAAGGTCCTTTAATTAAACAATTCCAGATAACCTGGAAAGTGAACAGCAGAAACATTCTATAGAAACAGGAGGAGAACACTATGGCATTTGTAATCAAGAGCCACAGAACGTGGGAGGCCCATTGGCCATATATCCACGTTCCACTGCTACACTGTAGAACAGATGCAAGCATATTAAAATTCAAAAGTTCAGCTGTGCTTATTTCTGATGAATCACCTGCCTTCTGATGAAGGAACAATGTCCCCTTGAGGGGAAAGTTTCTGGTATTAACCTTAACCATATCTTCATCACAGGAAGATTTCACAATGTACACTCTGCTGGGACGGAACTTGACCCACACATTTGCAACCTCACTTGCTTTCCTTGGCTGATATGGCCAAGCCCCACCTACAGCTGTACCTTGCACAACTTGTTCATCTGACTGGCCATGTGGCAGACATTGCCATTGCTAATGGGACTGCAGATGTCCCTTATAAGAACAGCATGTGTCATCAATTCTAAGATGCATTATTTCCACATCCCTGAAATCAAATGTGCCTTATGATCAATTATGTGTCATGGTTTTACTGCAAGCAGTTTTTCTTGCTTAGAGAGACATAAAATAATGGTGCATCTGATAATCATCGGCATCTGATAGTCAATGGAGTATGGTAGATATGTTTAAGTCAAGTTTGCTGAAAAGTGAACATCTGTTCCTCCATTCTTATTTCTCCATTAATTTAGATTATAAAATTAAATCTGCATTCTAATGTAAAGCCCCCACTACTATCCTACATTATATTTATTTATGCATCTGTTCGGTCAACAAATACTCAAGCATGTATTCTGTGATAAAATATGTACTAATTGTCTGTTCTATACCAGACACTGAACTAGATGCTGTGAAAGCACAGCACTAGACCCAGATAAGCAGGGTCTAGTCACACGTAACATTATAGCAAGTTATTCAAAACCACATATTTGTGGAGAAGTTATACTTTTCTGACTAAGCAAAACTAACCAAAATGTAGGCCCTAAATAATCCAAATTGGGGAAAGTTGGGATGGCTCAGCGGGTTAAGCGCTCGCTTTGAAGCCCCAATGACCGAGGATTGAATCCCGGCTCCGGCCCAGGTGGACCCACATGCTGAACTGGGGTGTGCTTCCCGAATGCAGTGAGGCCCCCAGTTCAGTTTAAATAAATAAATAAATAAGAAAAATAATCCAAATTGTGGGAAACTCGGTACAACTAATAACTAGAATTTTTCAATTGAAAGAAAAAAATTAATGTTTTTTAAAAGCAATATAGGGTAAACCCAGAGATTTAAAAAATGTCATAATGCGTGGACATTATACAGATCTTGATTCAAGTAAACAGACTACAAAAAATCATAACATTTATGAAACAACTAGAAATCTGAATACTGACTGAATACTTGATGATACTAAGGAATTACTGTTAATTTTTCCAGATGCAATAATGATACTATGCCATTTTTAGAGTGCCTATATTTTAAAGATATATACCAAATTATTTGAAATGTGCTTAAAAATATTGAGCTAAATCATATAAAATAGTTTTTGTAGGTCAAAAGTAATTTTATACTGGGTGCAGGGAAGTGGATGGAATTACTAATGAAATAAAATGGCCATGAGCTGATTAATGTTGAAATTGAGGTAATGGTCTACAGAGTAAATTGTACTCATTTGTCTCCTTCCTGTGTGGATAAATATCTGCCACAATAAAAAGCTAAAACAAAATTGGGCCTTAATACTGTGCTATATTTAAAATAAGTCACAAACTAAAAATACTGAAAATGAAACTAGAGGTACTGGTACTAAAAATGCTCTGTCTAAATTGTGTATTTTCCATTGGAAAGTATGTCTGAAATGATGATTTGTATAAGTTTTCCCTCAAACTCTTACTATTGTCACATTTCTAACTATCTAAAATAAAATTTTTTATAGTTTTTTTCTGCTATTTTGACTAACTGGTTTGTGTTTAAACATTGTGCTGTCTGGACAGTTTGGTTTTTTCAACAGTTATTCAAGGTTAGAAATCAGAATAGTTGATGGCTCCTTTGAGTTCATTTCTAAAAAACAGCGTGACCGTGGTCACATGTCCCACAGGCTTTGGGTGCATATTATCCACCACTCTCGAGCCCCCGAGTTTCTTCATCTACAAAAAGCACAGTAAACCAGACAATCTCCTCTCTGGTGGTCTAGGCTCTGGCACTGCCGGTCTGCTCTGTGCCTTAGAAACGAAATTCATCCTCAGGTTTGTACGGGATGTTCAGCTATATCCTCTGGCTATGTAAAGAAGGGCTACCTATCTGCACACAAAGATCCTCACACTGCAGGAGATTTCAGTCTGCAGTCTACCGAAAAGCTGACACACACAAATACATCCCCATGAGACACCTTTGGGAGTTAGGAGATTTGATTTTATAGTAGAACAGAAAAAAACTATTAAGATCAACATACACTATACAGTGTTTGAACTAATCACTGGGTCCCCAACCTAATTCCCTGTCATTAAATATATATATGTATATATGTATATATGTGTATATATATATATATGTATATGTATATGTGTGTGTGTGTGTATGTATTATATACATTATATAATATATATATAATATTGTATATATATGTATGTATATATATGTGTGTGTAATATAGGTAACATTTTAATATAAGTGTGTCATACCTAATATACTTTAAAATATATCTAATTGCCTGAAAATGTACTTAATATTACGAGATAGTAGCTGGTTTCTGGAGCTTAGTTAGTACTAAGTGACCAGCTGGCAATAGTGTGGGGACCAGATGGAGGCATGAGACTATCCAACTCAGTGTGAATTTGTGACTTCATTCACAAATTCCTGTGAAAGTAGATGAAGCAGGGAAATGTGTATTTGAGTCTGCAAGTGGGTACATGTCAAAGAAGAGACATGTGAAACATACAAAACAATAGAAAAAGAAGAAAGATTAAATACTCTTCACAAAGATTGTATTACTTGTTTTTATGAGACAGAATATGAATCATGAATATTGTCAAAAACTTGGCCTTCTTCCTGAACAACCAAAGATTACCTTGATGTGCTTAACTCTGTCTTCTTTTTCTGTCTTTGGTTTCTTTCCTGTGGCAACAGAAAACAGTTTCGAATTAATTCATGAAGAACATACAGGGAAACATTTCCCCTAAGTTAAATTCTTTCTGAATCTCTCAGTGAACCTGTACATACTTTAATCTGTACATGGCCCAAATTCCAAATGTTTTACTGCCTTTGGTGACCTGAGAGTCATTTTCCCCAGCCAGGTAAGGGCAGAATTATCAACTATGACGTGAACTTCAGATGTGGAAATAAAGAAATCACAAAGGTACTACAATACATATTAAATGAACATTGTTTTAGTCAGTAAACCTCGTCATCTACCTTTCTTAGAAGGCCGCTCAGATAAGGGCAACATCCGGTATACTCTGAAGGCATTATTTCCCTTCTTTATACTTTTATCCTTGACTTCTTCAATATCAGGCAAGGAGTTCATGGCACATCGAAAATTCGCCTTCCATGTTTTTGGATCAGGTTTATCTACACCTGGTTGATGCTTTCCTAACAAAATAGCCAAAAGAATTAAGGTTAATAAAGAGGAAAAAATTAGATTCAGAGTAAAACTTTCTGGACTGCTGGCCAAGTGACACAGAGAAAGACCCCTTTGAATTCCAGGCTATGCCTACAGTGACCAACATCCTGGTTTGTGAAGATTCTTGGGATACTGGAATTTTTGGTGTAAAACCTGGACATTTCTAGGCAAATTGGTACAAGCTGGTCACCCTGACTCTACCAAAGAGCTTGAGAGAAAATCAACAGTGGTAGAAGAATGGAGAACCAGTGTAAGTAATACAGAAGGCAGAAACCCTGTGAGACCAATAAAGCACAGGCAACTGGAGTATCCCTTTTTCATGGGACTCTCAAATATTATGTAAAAAATCCATTATATAAATATCTTCCTACTTAAATTTTGTTGTAAACAAATATATTATTCTTGACTACCTTTGGGGAGATAAATTCAACCCAAGTTTACAGCAGCAGATTAAGTTAAGTTCGATATTACCTTGACACACACCTGGGGAACTTAACCAGTATCTGACATGATAGAAAAGGGCTAACTTTCTGTGGAATGGGTGGATCATCGCTTCTGAGTGATGAAGTTTGTACCCCATGTGTCCTGGATGTCCCTGGGGACAAGTCACAGGTTTTTCAGAGCTATCTTCATGAGACCATGAGCCAGGAGATTTTATGTATGTAGTAAAACCAAAAGTAAACCGTAGTCAACACTGTATTGCATAACTGAAATTTGCTATGAGAATAGACATTCAATGTTCTCAGTAAAACAACAAATAAATAGAAGGTAAGTATGTGGTGACGAATGTGTTAACTCAATGAGGGGGGATGCTTTCACAAGGATTATATATATCAAATAATAACTTGTTTGCTTTAAATATCTTAAAACTGTACTTGTCAATTATACCACAACTAAAAGAAAAAAGAAGGCATGAAAACGACAACAGAACAATAGGGCTTGCCTTTACAAACAATGCAGGGGTTTGAATACCTGTATGGATTGCCCAGTTTCTAAAGAGTGGTGCATCTTTTTCCACATCCCACCCATGTCTAGCTGCGTGCATCCAGGGGATCTGAAAAATCTTCTTTTCCTGGAGGAAAAAAAAGTAAGTAAGAACTGCAACCACGGGGTTCAAGTCACAATGAGCATTGCAGAGGGCTCTTGAGTTCTAGCCAGTAAGAGTCCCCAATAAGAGATCATTGGATTTGTTGAATTTCCACGGTAAAATCTACTGTAAACTAAACCCACTTCCCAATGGGGAGCTAAATCTTACAGTCTACGCAGATGAGATTCTGAGTCATGCAGAGTCCGGCAGAATGGGAATGTATCCCAGTGTCAGAGGTGATAGTTTGGGATATGCCAATGCTTTCCATTATCTTTAAAGAACCAAAGATACCTGACTACTGACTGAAATGTCTCATGCTTATTCTTACCATGTATTTCCATTACTTAGTAAAGAGGAACCCCAGCTGCCTTAGTAAATTAAAAATTAGGCAACTCTCCAAAATAGCACCGATTTGTACTGCTAAAGGGAAGTTGAGGGTATAAGGCCACTGTCACAGAAACCAAGTATCTCAATCTGCTTGGGTAGCCAACAGAAGCAGAAAATCTATCCATTATTCTAACCTCTATGTGTTTACTGCCTGTATGAAATAGCAAAAGTACAAAGATATATCAATTATGTACAGATGACACTCCTTTTTCAGAGGAAAATCCCTCAGCACAATTCTTCTTATATTAGACCCTCTCCATCTCTCTTAGAGCCCAAGAGGAAACTCAACATTGCTTAAATCAACCCCAGCAAATACATGGCTAGAAACTATTGCTTTGGAAACAAAGTCACACTCATAGTAAAGCTACGTAAGAGTGAATCCTGGTTCAACTAACAGAACCAGTGGTTGCTAAGGTCCCATGGCACTTCACATGTGACTACACCTGTTCACATGGTCTCAATTTTGTTTTTGCAACAACCTAATGAGCTACATATATGTTATTATTTCTGCTTTACAGTTGAAGAAACTGAGGAACAGAATTAAATTATTTCGCCAAGCAACTTATAAGAATAAGTAGCCATGGGGAAGCTGGGATGGCTCAGCGGGTTAAGCGCTTGCTTTGCAGCCACAGAGACCAGGGATAGTATCCCGGCTCCGGCCCATGCAGGCCCATATGCTGAACTGGGGTGTGCCCACAGTTCAGGTCTTGCCGGGACCTACGTGGGAGGCTCCCGGCCCAGTTCCTGCCCTGTGCAGCACCCCCCCGCTCACCTGTGGAGTGAAACTATATGGAAAACTAATGCTGTCAACTATGGAGACTGCTCTGGGCCCACCCACTTCTCTCTGTCTCTCTCTCTCTGTCAAAAACCAATAAAAATAAATCTTAAGAAAAAAAGAGTAAGTAGCCAAATTCAAAACCGAGTTCAGTAATCCCATCTTCAATCACTTAATCACCCCACACTCTGTCTCCCAGGGTTTAGAGTTAGATTTCCGGTCCTACAACAGATCTGTTGACTATAATCAGTGGAGATTATAGCCCTGGAAATCGGTATTTTTTTAAGTTCCCAAGCTAGTTCTGATAATGCCCAGTTCTGGGGATCCCTACACAATACATTGGGGAAGGAAACAAAATGCCAGTAGAGATTTCCCCCATCACTGGTCTCAGAAAGACAGACAGAAAGGGTCCCTCGACATAAAAGGGGCTCGGTGCCTCTCCACAGAACTAATTACAAAGCTTGAACTGAAAGTATTTCAGGACACTTGAGAGTTCCCCAAAAATGTTAAAAGGGAAAATTCTACTGTATTTAAAACTTGGTTTATAAAGAACTGAAAGCAAGAGACTTTCATAAACCCCTCCTGTTCATTCTGTATCATCCACTGAGATAGGAGGGTTTCAGGTTAGCCATTTCCAAAAGGGCAGGCATCAAAACAGTGGCTGAGTGAAATTTTTATATGTAATGTAGAAGAAAAGCAGAGAGCAAATCACTTAATGCAGCTTTTGATGTTCACATAAAAATGAAAAAAAAAAAAAAAGTGAACTTACATCAGAGAAAGAACTTTTCCTGAAGTGCCCAACCAGAATTTAAAGGTTTATGCTTAAGGATATAAAGCCTTAAAGAATTTGCTGTTGTACTTTTTTTCTAGGTCAAAGGAGTTCTGTGGTGACACAATCTGAAATCTATCTCATAAAACAGAGAGTTGATTCTGATAAGTAGATATTTTCAAGTATTTGCATGCACGCAAGCGGACACACACACATAGACACAACCAAACCCAGTCTTACAGAAACCATGCTAAAAACCAAGAAACCATAGAAGTAATGATTGAATCTTGCAATTTTCCATCATGAATGCTCTTGAAATGGGCAAAGGACATAACGAGACCAAATAAATGGCCAATAAGCACATGAAAAGTTGCTCAACACCACCAATCATTATGGAAATGTGAATCAAAACAATAGAATACCATTTCACACCCAGTAGAATGGCCAGAATCAAGAAAATAGAAAATAATAAGTGTTGGTAAGGATGCAAACTGGAACCTTCAGACATTGCTGGTGAGAATGTGAAATGTGTGCCTAAGATGGAAAACAGTTTGGCTGTTCCTCAAAAAAATGAAACAGAGTTACCACATGACCCAGTAATTTTACTCCTGGATATGTAACCAAAGAATTACAAACAGGTGTTCAAACAATTATTTATACATGAATGTTCATAGCAGCACTACCCACAACAGCTAAAAGGTAAAAACAGCCCAAATGTCACCCAATGATTAACTGATAAAGAAAATGTTGATTTTGTATAAAATATAATATTATTAAGCACAAAACAGTAATGTAGTAGATACATGCTATAACATGGCTGAAACTTAATGCCAAGTAAAAGAAGCTTTACACAAAAGGCCACATATTAAATAACTCCATTTATATAAAATATGCAGAAAAGGCAAATTCATAGACAGAAAGCAGATTAGGGGGTGCCGTGAACTAGAGGAAAGATATTGGGGGTGGGTGGTGGGGGGTTTGACTGCTTAATGGTTACAATATTTCTTTCTCAGGTGATGAAAAAGTTAGGAATTACATAGTGGTGATGGTGGCACAATATTGTGAATATACTTAATGCGCTTTAAAATGGTAAAAATGGTAAATTGAGAAATAAAAACTACACAAAACTTTCAACAAGTTTTTTTAGATTACAAAAAAAAAGAAGAAACCACTAATAAATGCATCACACATATCTTTTTTAAAAAGAGCATGTTGAAAGGTAAAGGCAAAATTCACTTTAAAACTGAGAGATTCTGATCAGTAAACATTCTGGTCATAGATCACTGAGTTCTATGGGATGGTGATGACACTGCTCTGTTTATATAGACTCTCTGACATCAGTGTGCACTACCAGAAGCCCCGTGTGCCCAATCCGCACATGCAATGGCTGTACACACAGGACACAGAAGGACTGCACATACCAGAGTCCACTCATGTATACATGTGTATATAACTCTACCCATTTAAGGGCAGGAGAGATAAGCACTACTTGAGTTAAGAAGGACATTTAAGACTATCTTGAGCAACGCAGAACAAACATACCTTGGCCCCAAGTGGAAACTAGTCTTCTTGCCTCCCTCTTCCTCCTCCCTCTCTCAATATTTTTAAGATGTTCCAATTTTCACTTGCTATTTTTACTTAGACTCCTTATCTGAGATGACCTGATATTTACGCAAGCACAAGACTGCTCTCCAAATGATGAGAAGGAAAGGTCTTGAGCTACCTGCTGACCTCCCGTGCCGGGGTAGTGGGCTGGGAGCCTGGTTCCGGGCAGATCTCCACTATGAAGTAAGAGCATCAATAACCACAGTGGAGATCAATCAGAGCTGTGAGAGAAACAATGAACCTAGACATGGCTGCCTTCTTCCTCTATAACTGGCCCAGGGAAACTACAAGCAAGCATCTGGACAGATCCAGAACTGACCTGGTCCCTTCAACAAGCCAATGGCAAGAAGGAAGAAAAGGAGGAGATACTACTGTTCACAATCAGGAGAGACTTTGAGTCAGAACCACCAGACATGACACATGAACCTTCTTTGAATTCTGTTTGAACAAATCAATTGGAAAAAGGTACTTTGGAAGGACTGAAGGCATTTTGAACATGAATGGGGCATGATTAAAACTTAAAAACTTATGATTAATTTTTCCAATTGGCAATGGTATTTTGAATATGAGAAAACGTTTTTAAGTCTTACAGATGTACAGTCAGAGAGCTGCTTAAAAATACCACACACACACAGGCACACACACATAAGAAAAGAAAATGTTGGCAATTGCTAAATCTAGGTGTGCATTATTAAATATAGCTGGAAATTTGCTATGCTATTCTTTCTAGCCATTAGGATATTCAAACATACTATGTATATCTGCAAATACACATAACAAGTAACTGGCCCAAGCCAAGGCGCCCTTCACGAGCTAGTTATAATGCTGCTTTGCCAAACTTCCTCACTGCTCCTTCAGAAGAATCCACTCTCCTCCAAATTTACTAGAAACAGGAGATGGGAACAAATTTAAGGTGTTAATTAACCACCTATTTGTCTCTGTGAATATCACGAATTTGACGGACCATCCATTTAAGGGAGACATGACAACTGCCAACCCAGTACTCTTAAGTGTAATTACCTTGACAGACCAAAACCACGGCCACCAACGATGCTCCTCCTCAAGTGTGCAGCATTCAGCCATTTATCACAGAACAACATTCACCGGTGCTCCTCAGTGTCAGGCACTAGGCCTGGCACCCAGTGTGCAGTAATGATCAACAGTGCATGCCCTCAGGGGGCTTCCAGCCTGCGCACCTCACCAGCAATCCCACACATGAGTGAACGACAAAGCCCCATGGACAGTGCCCATTTACTAAGAGTTACTTACAACAGCCTTCAGTGCGAGAAGAGATTGTAGAACGACTTCAAACCACTCAAAGTACAAAGATTCTTTAGCAGAATGTTTATGAATGAGAATAAAATCATTTTAGAGTCTCATTTAAATATTTATGTGGACAAATGCCCACAAGACAGCAGAAACCTGTAAAGAGATGCCCTGTCAGGGTTCAGATATGGAGAGAAAATGTGCTGGCTCCATCTGAGGTCTACAGCGACAGGGACTGTTAGTTCCATGTGCACAGACAGCTACCTGCCCACTTTGTCTAGCCCCAGCCAGGGGCTGGCCTGACCAGGCCCCTCAGGCAGCCCGTGGACACCTGTGTCAGCGCTCCTAAGACGCTGCAGCCATGGGCTTGCTCCCCTCCCCTCAGCCTGGCTCTTCTCCAGCTCCAGCAGAGGAGCAGGACCCGATAGCAGAGTGTCCTGTACCTCTCTGCTAGGGCAGAGAGCATACGAGCCATGAGCCAGTTGAGTAAAGCTCAGTGGTAAGGGCCACCTAAGAGGAGCTGAGTGTTCAGCTGCACAAGGAGAAACCCACTTACTTTCTGGTCCTCTCCCCAAAAGACAGGGACAACGTAGATGAAAGAAACAATGTGTTAATGGAGAGGCCTACGGCTGTCATAACAGATTGCCACAAACTGGGTGGCTTCCAACCATGGGAATTCATTCTATCACAGGTCTGGAGGTCAGATATCCAAACTCAAGATGTCAGCAGGACCATGTTCCCTTCACAAACCCTGAGGAGAATCCTCCCTTGCCACTTCCAGCTTCTGCTGGTTCCAGGCACTCCGTGGCTTGTGGCTGCAGCGATACAAGCTCTGCCTCCTTCTTCACACAGCCTCCTCTTCAGTGCATGCTCTCTCTTTTGTCTCATATAAGGGCACTCGTCATTGGATTGACCCAGCTGGATGATCCAAGATGATCTCATATCAAGATCCTTAACTTAATTACATCTGTCAAGACCCTTTTTCCAAGTAAGGTCACATCCACAGGTTCCAGGGGTTACAGTGTGCATGTATCTTAGGGGCCAGGGCATAATTCACCCCACTACAGAAGACAACTAACGGCTACGTATCTAGTGCCCACCCGGTACGGGAGACAGGACAATATAGTAAAGCTCACCACTGCACCAAGCCACCCAAAACTGGTGGGTGTGTTTTTAAAATAGCAAAAGCAAACACAAACTTATTTTCTTCATCAATCAGGAATACCTGCTTTCATTTCACACTCTCCATCCATATAGGCAATGCTATCTTGTTCTTCAAAATATAATGCTACTTAAGCTCTCTGTGCTTTGATTTCCTTTTCTGTAAAACAGGAAAAATAATACTATCTAGCCTGTAGTAGAGATTATGTGAGTTAAGGCATGTATCTTACTTCAAGGGAGTATCTGGCACGTAATGAATGTGTTAACTATTAGTATTACCATTATTATTGTTCTTGAGTATCCTATGTCTCTTCAGCTCTCCCTGACTATCATCTCCCCTTTACTTATACATCCACATGTGCCCTTGCAGATCAAACTACAACCTAATTTCTTGTTTGTTTCTTCGGAAGACGATAATTACAAAGCCCCAACTAGGATACAAATCCAAAAATGCTATAGATATAGCAAGCCTGGAAATATATATTGTTTGGCCAAAGACCTTAAGATATGTGACAGGGCACATGAAATGAGCATACAGTTTTTCTTAAGTTATTTTCATTTACTTTATAGCTTACCTTGTTTTAGAAAGGACTCAGACAGGTGCATTCAAATATAATACCATTAAATTAAAAATAAATGAAAAACATACGTGTAGGAGCAAAAGTGAACAAAAATAAATAATGTTTGAGAGCTATCTGAAAAAATCAAATGAGGTCAGGAGTGATATTAGATTTTTTTTTTAATTATGCCTCAGTATCCTGTACACTTGTTAGAAGCAGCCACATTCTGGCTCTATGCTCTCAGCATGTGATACAAAGATAAAGCTTGATCAGCTAAATTATTCATCATGTTCTTAAGATTAAAAATGATAGATGACCTAATATAGAGTTGTACACCTGGAAACTATGTAATTGTTACCAACCAATGCCACCCCAATAAATTTAAAAATAAGAAAAAAAATGAGGGAGAAGTGGACAAGGAAACAGAAATTTGCTCAGAAGAACTGCACTACACTATTCCTGGTAGTGAAAAATAAACCTCTTTTGGGCCCTCTTAAGGCATGATAGAAGGGCTGTCAAGAAAAAAATCCAGCCATAAATGCCTCTATTTTTCATACTACATGGCTGGATACTTTCTGGACACTCCTTTATATATTATATTGACTTGCTTTTCTAAATTATAACTGTATAATTTCAGATGTTCTTTATTTTTACAGACACTATCTTTCTGATTCACCCCCAACAGGCAAGATCAATTAAACTGACAATTTGAGGTTAATAAAGTCAGAGCGTTTATGTAAATATGGGAATGGTTGTAAATGATAGAATGCTTTGTTTTTCTAGGACAGGTAAACACACAAACAGGGTTTCACGATAAAGGCACGTTTAAAAGACAAAACAAAAGTTTTCTTCACATAGTGAGTACTGGGGCGAAAATCAGTATGCTCCATTCCCATCATAAAAGCCTAGCAATTCCATGTCCACTAATCTTAGAAAGCCAGGAGAAACAAGTAAGGACTTTAGAGAAGAGGGTCAGGATCATCAAAGGAAAACGTAGCAAGAAGCTTCCCATATAAACAGTATTCCAAAATACCAATGGAGAACTAGAACTGTAAGTCAAGTTTGCGACTACAGTCTGAAATGATGATTAAAAAAAAACAAAACTTCTTTCTATATAACTTGATGTTTTTTATGATTATTTTTTGATTGGTTGGCTATTATAATTAATTAGCATAAGACTTTGAACACAAAGAAAAATTTTACTTTCAGAGATCTACATGTACATGCTTTCAGTAAGGATCTCTCTTTCTCTCTCTCTCTCTCTCTCTCTCTCTCTCTCACACACACCCACACGTACACACCCCATCGCACTTACCTTGTTCAGCCACTTCAGCCCTGGTATCGTATTGGAGTTTATCTGTTCCTCCAGCCACGGTCGCATCCGCATCCTTTCCACTGGCATGGTGCCCCTCTGCAGAGAGAAACACTCATTAGGCATCTCTGCTGTTGACTGTCATGTCCCCACTATAAAGCTCTAGGTGCCTGACCCTCTTCTACTGTTCCCTTCCTGGTAAGCAACACAGCTCCTGTGTCTTTGGGGATTGGGGCTGGGGGAGTGTACAGAGCCACCTGCCCCTGCTTGAACAGTCTACCCACTGCAGAGGAGCTATCTCAGTGAGGCAATGCTATAGGCCAAGCCTGCTCTCAGCTGAGAGGGTCCCATGGACACAGAAGATCTGGACTGGCAAAAACTCAGCTAGCCAGAGGGCCCAGACACCTCTGAGACCCTTCCTAAAGCTAGGTCTTACCCTCTCCCAAGTGGGCTGTGTTTACAGAAGACACCTTTTCAGGCATTCAGGGCATCAGTATTGTACAATACCTGTGGGTGTTATCCTTCCAAGGACCAAAGGTGGGCAAGAGTTACTATAATTTATTCATTGCTTTAGGTACTTGGGTTATTGCAATGCTCTGAACTCCTGATATTGGCACTTCAAAACTCTGAATCAATTTAGTTAGTTCCCAAGTCACCAAATAGCTATTCCCTCCTGACATAGTCCACCTACTCTCAGAGCTCAGCAGGATCTTACTCTGGCTTCAGCTTGGCTTTTTCGTTAATGCCTGCTCTTAGGCACTCCCTCAGAACTCTTTCTCCACTGACCTCCTTCTCTGACCTGATCCCCATCCTCTTTTTCCTTTAACTTACTTTCCCTTGAAAACTGTGTCACGGGCAAATCCTCTTTTCTCTACCAGCCCACACAATACCTCTCTTCCCTCCTTCCACACACATTTCCAGAAAGTCTTTCCCTTGTCCACCAAAATATATCTAGAGTGGAATCACTTGTGCTTGCTTTGGCAGCACATATATACTAGAGTGGAATCACTAACAAAGTACACTCATCTTCACCCTACTTACGAGTAGATTTAAATTTAATATAGATTCAAAAGTGATGATGATGTTGACTTTGTAGACAGTGTGACATAATCCTCTTTCAAACTTTTGGGGTTTCCTTCTTTTTACTCATTTCATCCTCCCCCCAGAAATGAGCTCTGAAGATTCTATTTAGATGAATTTGGGCTGAGATGATCCAAGTCTCAATAACCTTCCAGTTCGCAAAGCACTTCCTCTCCCCTCCATCCTGCCCCCAGCTTATGTGATCACCATGACATGAACCATGAGGGGCTGCACCCCTGGCCTGCAGAACCTACCTTATTCTAGAACTAAATTCTAGAACCTGCTTTTGCCTTGCATGTGTCTCCCAGTTCTGATCCACTTATTGTTACAAGTACCTCCTGCCCCTTGCACATACCATGCTCTCTGCTCCTCTTTCTTGGCCTTGTCCAATCCTTACCCATCCTCCACCCTCCTTCTCCATAGGCTTTGAGACCACTCCCCCTTCCCCAACTCCCACAATAACCACTGATACTACACTACTCATTTGAAAACCAAACATGGCTTTTAAGAGCAGCTATTGTAAGCTATCTTTATTCTTATCTAACTCTTACCTGAACTATTAAGTTTTGAGTTGGTACATCCTCCCTTCTTAACCAAATGGTAAGTTCCCTTCCTGACCATTGTAAGCTCTCTGAGAATAGGTCTTTTTATAATCCTACAAAACCCAAATGCTGCCTTCTACCCAGGAGACATTCAATACAAGTACAAACCAGGCCAGTTCTGAAGGTCAGCCAAAGTGGGTTGCTATTCCATCCACTCATCTGGCAGCTTCAGGCCACCATTCTTTGAGATGAGTGTAAGGAACATCAAGGACAGTCCAAAATGACATAGAACAGCCACAGGAGCCCCCAATATAGTTGCTCCTAGTGGTTCTCAAGTTGTTCCATTCGTTCATTCATGTACCCCATTCAAAGATCATTTGCTGAGAACGATATTCCAGAACCAGGAAAAGGTAAGACGTTCCCTATCATCTAGGACCTTCTAGTCTAATAGGAGACAGGAAAGAAGCAAATTACCAGATCACACACAGAGTCCCCTGTACAGAATGATAAGGAGTTACAGCAGAGTTCTGGAGACAGTGGGGAAAACTATCCACAGGACGTCCCACTAGATGACTAACACTGGAATGGCTCTGCCCAACAGGGTGATGCCCACCAACCTGGGCAGATCGTCCCTCCTCTTAAAAAGATCTCAAGACACAGAGAGAGGAGCAGCTAAGTCTGGAGCAGTAAAGTAGAGGGAGGAGCCAAAGTAGAAGTAGCTATAGTCAGGAGTTCTTCTGAAGGGACAACGTGACAAGCAGAACCAATCACTACCACCTGCTGCTCTATCTAAACTTAGCAATATGGGGAAACGACAGGGGTGTGTAAAAGGCCAGTTTCCAATTCATCATTATACTATAATAATCCCATTTTTTTTTTCACAAACAACCTAATTGGAAAAAAATGGTCACCTGAAACATTTCGAAAAGCTTTGTTTTTAAAACCAAAGCTTATGTGGGGAGATACGGTCACCCCTCATTGTTTGCAGAATCTGTATTTGGTTTTAAAACTAAAGCTTATGTGGGGAGATACGGTCACCCCTCATTGTTTGCAGAGTCCGTATTTGCAAAGTCCCTGCTCACTAAAGTTTATTTATAATGCCCAAGTCAATTCTCGAAGGCTTTTCATAATCATTAACAGACAACATACAAAGAGTTGAAAAATTTGAGATGTCCAAAGTACACATTTCCAGGTGGTCCAACGACACTCTGCCTTCTCATGTCAGCTCACGCTGTAAACAAGTGTCCTTTCCACTGTCTAGTTTATGCAACATTTTTCTCATTTTTCTGCTTTTTGTTGATGATTTATTGTTTAGAATGGCCCCCAAGCACGGTCTGTATGAACTGTGGTCTCCTGTTCCTAAATGCAAGAAGGCTGGGATGTAGCTTATGGAGAAAATACATGTGTTAGATACACTACCTTCAGGCATGAGTTACAGTGTTGTTAGCTGTGAGTTCAATTAATGAGTCAACCATAATTAAATAGTCTTTAAAAAAAGAAACACACAAAAAACAAGATTAGTGGATGAAATTGCCATGATCAGAGGCTCACAGGAACCTAAAAATGTCCCTATAAGAGGAATATGTGGACACAGACACACCTGGAGAGACCATGTGAAGACACAGACAGAGGGAGAATGGCTAAGTGAAGACAGGCAGAGACGAGTGATGCTGATGAGACAAGGAAGGGTCCTCGCCAGAGGCTTCAGAGACAGAACAGCCTTACAACAATTTGCTTTTGGACCTCTTATCTCCAACACTGTGAGAATAAATTTCTGTTGATTTAGCCACAGTTTGTAGTATGTACTTTGTTACGACAGCCCTAAAAACTAACGTAGAAGGGACTCTGAGTCAGGTAACAGGGCCCTAACCTAGTAGCCTACAGGTGAAGAAGGCAGGCATCCGGAGGTAGTAAGAAGGAAGGGCAGATGCTGCAAAGGTCCTGGGGCAGGAAGACTAGCCACTTGATCAGGAACAGAGAGGATGCCAGAGGCAGGCTGACCCTGCCGGGCCTAGAGAACCATGCATGGGGTATTACTCATCAACCAAGACTGAAGAGAAAACTGGAGATTCATGCAAATGAGAGATAGGACCAGTTTTAGTAACAGTACAGGTAAACGCTGATTACATCTGACAGTGCTTCACCAACTTTAATGTGCAGACAAATCTCAATCGAGTAAGTCTAGGTAAGCCCTGTGATTAACAAGCTCCCAGGTCCTTGGACCACACTCAGGAACAAGGCTGCAGATGAACTTTTATTTTTACAAGTCACCTGTGACTTCCTGCAAAGTCTGGTCATTCTGGCAGACATACCTCATTAGTCTCAGTGTGTCAGATTCTGCTGCATTATCTATCTGTTGGCCCAATCCTTATTTTCATACTGTGCCTTCCTAACAAGGATGCAGCTCAGCTAAACCTTAAGTCACTTACCTAGCCAAAACACTATGACAACCACGCATGTAATGTGTTTTCTAGATCTTTAATCAGGACTGCCATTAACTATAAACACATATTTTAGACAAAGTAAATATAAAAAGTACCAGAGAAGGGAAACTCTGGTATAAGGGGCTTCCCTTATTGCAGGTTCTTTTTTTTAAACAGCTAGGACATCCCTGCTGATACACAATGAAAAGCTAATAACCCTTTTACATGAAGGCACTTCCTGTTTTTTACCTGATTTTATAGCCTGGTCCCCCCTCCCACACTGAACAGGTAATGAATTGTCAGGGGTCTTGCCAAGACACAGAAGAGAAAGGGTGTGGTTTGACATTCATTTCTCATGACTTTCAAAAGCTGAATATGCATTCTTAGTTACGCATTCTTACTTCTGTGAAAGAAAGCAAAGGTGGAATTCCACGTTGAGCCTAGCACCAGAAACTCATCATTTAGTTTGACACTAAGAAGAAATTCTATTTCCAGAGATTAAAAGGCTAGGATGGAGACGCCGGGACAGCTCAGTGGTTGAGAGCTTGCCTCACAATCGCGAGGCCCGGGGTTCCATTCCCCCAGGTCTGTGCAACTCATCCCACATGCTGAACTGTGGGCCAAGTGGTAACCACTGAGGTGGCAGCAAGGTTCCCGCCTTCCATGAGACAGGCCCCTGGTTTGGGACCTGCCCTGCGTGGCCCACACCCACCCATGTGGAATGAAACTATGTCACAACTAATGATGTACGACTATGGAGACTGCTCTGGGCCCTCCCCCTTTTCTCTCTCGCCTCTCAAAAAATAACTAAAATTTAGATAGATAGATGATTAGATAGATAGATAGATAGATAAATAGATAGATAGGTAGACAGACAGATAGATAGATGGACTGATGGTAACAGAGGGTCAGGGGACTAAGTACTGAGAAAAAAACACTTACTCAGCATGTTTTTTCCAGTTTCCATTAGGGAAGTCAAAGTGATAAAATTGGTCTTCCTTTTATAAGGCAAGTTTCCCACAGGCACCAACACCTCAGCCACATGGAACTTGAAGAAGGCAGGGAATTGGGTAGAAAAGACACTGAAGTGCAATTTTTTGTCAAGAGAACCAAAATACACCAGAAATCTGGATCCCTGTGTTTCAGTCCGGTCTCTGCCACTACTACTGAATGTCCGTGGGCCAGTCATTTAATCTGTCTAGTCCACACCTTGATCAATAAGAGAAATGAGAGGTTCCAAAAAGATAATTGCTGAGGTTATCAAGGAATCCTTTTGTAACACGAAGGCTCATAATCTGATTTATATTTTTTATAACATCTAACCTTGTACATTGCATTGTTTTTAAAAGTGAAATGCTAAAATTTTAGAGTTCTATAAACCTAAAATATGAAACACCTACCAGTAAACCTGATAAAAGGTACTTTCTAAAATCAGCTACCATCACAATATTGAGATCTGGGGTTAGGATTGTCTTTATAACCCTGGCATCGAGCTAATATCCATTCAGTACATGACTGGTATTTAGAATATTACTGGTGCCAGGGCTTCTGCATAAGAGCACGCAAAGCTGACAACGCTATGGCCTTGACTGGTGCCATTAACAGTGGTCTTAAATTTTAAGCTAAATCACTGAGGTTTGGATCTTAGAACAGTAATAGTAATGGCTACTATTTATGGGACACATGCTGTATCTCAGGCAGTAAAATCAGTTTTCTATGAGTTTCTCACTTAACTCTTATAACCCTAGAACTTTACCCCCCCCCCCCACATTACAGAGGAGGAGGTAGTTGGGGAGTGCTCACAGGCAACAGGACAGTAGGGGAGCCCAGACTCTCGTTCAGGCCTGTCTGAAATGCCCACGCTCAGAAAACCTAACCTGTGCTGTCATTTTACTATAGAAAGCACTATTACCATAGCTTTCTAACTGTTCTACTTACCTAGCCTTTCCCAGCTCCCCTCTGTTCTGCATACCACTGACATATTAATCTTCCTAAAGAACCATTTAAATCATGTTAAATGTTCTGTTCAGTAGACTTCTAAATATCCATGATGGATTTAAGATAATAAAATCCTTGGCTGAGAGAGGGAAGATGACTGTGGTGAAACTCAGAAGTCTTACATTGACTACTCAACAGAAACAATGGAAGACAGAAAACAATGGAACAATGTTTTTAAAGTACTGAAAGAAAATAACTTCTATTAAAAAATTTTAAATACAGCAAGGATTTCCTTCTAGAACAAAGAGAAAATAAAAGCATCAGAAAAACTTAAGAGAATGTTTCAGAGTAGCCCATAGTTCAGCAGCTCCCAGTTCTAGAGTCACAGAAAATAGGTCAAAACTGGACAAGAGTGGGGAAGCTGGGATGGCTCAACAGGTTGAGCACTTGTTTTGGAGCCCCAGGGACCGAGGATCAAATCCTGACCCCGGCCCATGAAGACCCATATGCTGAACTAGGGTGTGCTTCTCATGTGGGAGGCCCCAGTTCGGTTCTCACCTCCCCCCCCCCCCCACCATTCGGTCCCTGGTTAAAGGCACCGAGGGGGCGTGCCTCCCATACAGTAGGCCCCCAGCCCAGTTCCTGCCCTGTGCAGTCCCCACCCACCTGTGTGGACCAAAACCATGTCAAAAACTGATGATATACAACTGTGGAGACTGCTCTGGGCCCTCCCCGTTCTCATCTCTCTCTGTCTCTCTCTCTCTGTCAAAAACAATAAAATAAAACTTTTTTAAAAATTGGGCATGAGTGAAGGCAAAAGTATGGGAACTAGGACGCTAAGGACAGGGCTAAAGACTTGAGTCTGTGTAGCAGAAGCTGACCACACAATGCTTGGCTCCAACTTCTTTGTAATTGCATCATTTGTTTTAAATATACTTGTGAAGGTTTTTGTCACCTAATAGTCTTCCCTACACAGTCATGTGCCCACTCCTCTTACCAACCTACAGAAATGCTATCCTCCAGGCAAAAGCTAGCTCAAATCTATTTTCATCCATTAAAACTTCTCTCACAGCTTAAACCACTGGACCCTCTTCTCCTACCGCAGGTCTTGTCTGCAGTGTCCAGTCATCCAGTGTATCAACAAGTATTTATTAAACACTTACTATTACAAAAAGCTGTGCTAGGAAGGATTCGAAGATGTATACAAGATCGCTACTATCAAGGAATTAGTAAGTTAACTGAAGATATGAGACATAAATCACATAAAGCTAACTAATAATACTATAATTGTAATAATAAAATGATGCACTAGAGATCAGAAGACAGTATACAATTAGTTGCCAACTAAGTGAACTAGTCCATAAAGGATACATAAATCCTTAGTAGATGGGTGCGTCCAGGAAAGTGTTATGATAAGCGAAGAGCTAACAGGATGTGGAGGAATTGCAAAGGTGGGTACAAATGGCCAGAGTAGGACTGAGGAAGATGTGTTTGCTGATGTGGGCAGAGGAAATGACTTACACACCAACATGGGTGGAGCTTCCTAAGTGTCAGCTAGCATGTGAGAGGCACACACTATCTAGGTATTTTGCAAAATCATCTCCAACCCTCATTACAGCGCTAATCAGTTAAATAGTATCATCCCTATTTTAGAGATGAGAAAAAGTATAACCTGAAAAGGTAACTAAAAACACAGAAAAAAGAAAAATGTGTCCAAGTCCCCAGATGAGGAACCAAGATTTGAACCCAGGTCTTTCTGGAAGATGTCAAAAGCCCAGCTAGGGGCTGAGCTAGTTTACGGAGGCTAATAAAAACTTCTCAATAGCCATTTTTCACTACATGAACTGAGCAGCCCTCTATACAAGGGCAAATGGAGGCAAGGAGATAAGCCAGAAGCTATTGCTATCGTCCAGGATGGTTGCTATGGGAATGCACAGAAAAAAGAAAAAAGAAAGAAAAGTAGTAATACACTTGTAGAAATATCATAGCAATTTTCAGTTGTAATTTTTCTGGGATATGTAATAATCCTTCCTAAAATGCAAGCTCTTCTCACATGACATGCTACACTCCTCACACTGACATTTGTATACCCTTTTAGCAAAAGTATGAATTTCAGCTGAGAAATATGTGAACTGAGAGGAATCTGGAGCTTCTTCATCATCATCCCCATTGCATTTGGCCAAGTGCTTTATAGGAATCAGACAGTAGGCCAAAGGTTTCTGATACATTGTTCACGTAATCTTCAAACCAGCCATAGGAGGTATAGTATCTTATCTCCATCTTGCAGAAAAGGAAACGAAGCTACTTACCAATCTACAGAGCTATTAAATGGTAAAGCCAGGATTCAAATCCAGATCCACCTGACTGAACAATATGCCAAAACCTCCAGACCAGTGTTTATCAAACCTCAGATTGCAACCCATCAAAAGGTTATAAAATCAATTTACTGGATTAAGATCAGCATTACTACCGCATTTTTCGGTCCATAAGACGCACTTTTTTCCCCAAAAAAAAGTGGAGGGAAAAGTGTGTGCGTCTTATGGAGTGAATACTGCAAAGAAGAGTGCACGTTGGGGACCTTAATGATGCCGTGGGGAAGCCTGCAGCCAGATCAGAAAGCAGGGACTACATGGAAGGAGAGCAGGTCCAGGCAGGTCAGGTGCGTCTTATGGAGCGAATAATACGGTAATTAAGATCAGCAATTTAATTTTAATGTATGAGAATACAGAATAGAAACTATGATAGTCCTCCCAAATAAGGGCAAGCACTGTTGGAGATGCTAGGATAGCTTAGCAGTTGAAGGCTTACTTCACAATCTCAAGGTCTGGGGATTAATTCCTGGCCCGAACCTGTACAACCCCATATGCTGAACTATGGTGCAAATGGTAACCACCAGGATGGCTCAGTGGCAAAGGTTCTCATCTCCCATGTGGGAGACCCCCGGTTCAGTACCTATGCTGCTGTGGCCCCACATCCACATGTG
>PVKE010003755.1:0-69758 GCA_004027555.1 Craseonycteris thonglongyai
ACCCTGCCCCACTCCCATCGAAGCCCCGAAGCCTGTGACCAGCATCTGTCCTGGGCCTCAGGGGACATGCTCTGAAATGCATCAGGACCCCAAAGCAAAGCCTCCCTTTCCTCGAAGCTTCTTTGAACCAGGTGTGTTCTGGAGATTGGAAACATGTATTCACAGATTTAATCGCTGAAGACACCTTCAACGTGGCCGCTGAGCCCAGCTGGCGTTTACAGCTGCTTTCACTTCCAGGAAACCGTGGGCAGCGGCCTCCTGGTACGCCCGTCACCTGAGGTTGGTACACCTGTCACCTGAGGTTGGTATACCTGTCACCTGAGGTTGGTACACCTGTCACCTGAGGCCGCAGGCAGGGGGGGACCAGTGCTCCCCACCCGGAGGGCCTGCTGGGGGTGGGGGCACCTTCCTCCTGACACTTCTCACATGGAGGAGGGGAAACAGCGTGGCTGGTGGCCTGATGCCCGGGGCCCCTGGGAGGTGCTCAGGAAGTGCTCGGAGCCCAGTGAGTGCTTCCTGCCCCTGTGCCCTGTGGCTCGGGGGCTGCCCTCTAAGTCCTGGTTGGAAGACCCAGCACTCTGCTCCCGCCTTTTTGGTTCTGCCTGGGGACTTCCCTCAGCCACACCACAGCCCCCAGCCCCTGGGCACCCCCGTTCCTTCCTCCAGTCTCCCCGCCATGGCCGGCTGGGCAGGGAGCTGAGGGGACGGCAGGAGACGGCGTTTGCATTCTGATGGGGGTGAGGGCTGGAGCGTGGCCCTGAACTTCAGCCCCTCGCAGGCTGCATTTGCGTAGCTTGGCCTCTGCCTCGCAGCCGGGCCGGGGGGCGCATGGAGCCAGCGCATGACCCGGGCCTCGGTCATCACTTCTAGCGCTTGTTAGACCCTCACGTCCTTTTTCATACCTGCTGTAAATTCATGTGGGCTCAGGGCATTTCAGGCCGTGCTCATGGTGTGCAGGGCTGAGACCACGCAAATGGGGCTCATTTGGCTTCACGCTGTCGTCTATAAAGAGCAGGAAGGAAAATCCTGAATATTTATGCCTGGGCTCCTGGACCCAAGCCCCCGCCAACCATCGCTCCAATTCCCAGCTGTTCACAGGCAGCTGCACCCGGTGCCCGGTGCCCGGGCTCGGGACAAACCTGTCTTCCCGGGCATCTGACGACGGGCCATGCGGAGCTCCACCCCGTGGCTGGTGTGAGTGGTGCTGGGCGTGTCCAACACAACATCTCCGTTGACCCAAGTTGCGGCACCAAAGGTGGGGATGGGGAGTCAGGTAAAGGATCGATCATAGGGAGCCCGAAAAAGGTGTTTAGGTCATTACAGTTCTGAAAATGTGGCTTAGGCTTGAATGGACCTTCCTGCTTTTCCAAGTTCAGTCTAGAAATGTTCGTCTTTCTAGGACTTAGGGGCCACCCGAGTTTCAGCTGTCACCACGCGGGGGCGGAAACTGGCTTGGATTCAGATGGAGGGACACGGTTGGCACGCTGGTTGCTCCCTGTTTAACCACCAGCTCCGACCCGTGTTGGCTCATGTCTGTGGTATAAACACTCAGCCACGTCTGCCACAGAACTACCAGCATGACGTGGCACGGGGACATGTGCGAACCTGGCCCTCACAGGGGGTCCGAGCCGGGGGGCGGGGGGTTCCACTCCCAGGAGACTCTTTACAAAGAAAATTCAGCGATGAACTCACTCTGGCCCCTTTCGCCTGAAAGGCAAGTGCAAGCTGAAGGACGAGGAAGGATCCTCCGGCTGCACCCCGCTCTGGCCAAGTGGAGGCCACCCCACCCGACTCCCCAGAAGGGCCGATGCAGGAACCAGGAGCAAGGGTGGTGTCCGCAGCCGGTTTCTGCTTTTGACACCTTGGCGTTTCTGATTCTGTTAAAATGTGAGTTTTGAGAGACCCTGCGGCTATGCTGTAGAAAAGTGTTATCCATATACTGACCAGTGGGGTCGACACCGTCTTCTGCGTCTGGTGTGGGAGCGTTTAGAGGACCCACCGCCGTGACAACATTTCTGCCTGGGCCACCGGGACATGGGCTGCGGTCGTCTTGGCTGCTGGGCCCTGGCGGCTTCTGCTTCACCCTCATGGTGACCCCGAGCACCCTGAGGTCACCTGGGGCCGCTGGGTGTCCTCTGCGCATCAGCCTGCATCTCCCTCACTGGACTCCAAGGCTCTCTGTTGAGTCAGCTTCTGCTCACTCCTGAGCACTGAGAAGGTTCTGGAAAGACGAGTCCTGGCCCTGGGTCCGCGTCAGGGCCCTGCACAGCTTCAGTCCAATTACTGGTTGATGTTCAGACTGTCTCGGATACAGCAGAGCCCCCTGAATCCTCTGGCAGATGTGCCCCCATATCCACGGCATTGCTGTCCATGGCTCCGGTTAGCCACGGCCAATGGGAAACTCCAGGTGCATGCGGGTGGTCAGCCTGGTGAAAGCCCGAGCCTTCCTGCTCGGCGCCACCCAGGACGGGCATCATGCCTCCGTCGGGCACCCTGTCTGCGCTCCCAGGACGCCACTCACTTAGAAGCCATTTTAGCAGCCCGTGCAGCGAAGCTCCCGGGAACCCAGAGGCACGGGGTTTGCAGAGCTCTGGTTGAGGGGGGCGGTGCGTGGGGAGAGGGCCTGGGACTCTCGAGCCTTCCCCACGCCTCGCCCCACATCTCTTCCCTCTGGCTGTTCCTGAATTTAGATCCTTTTATAGTCAACAGGTGACCGACTGGGTACAAGGTTGGGGTCCTGTGAGCCCCTCCAGCAAATTAACTGAACCCAAGGGGGTCATGGGACCCTCCAACCTACAGCCAGTTGGTGAGAAGACAGTAAAACCTGGACTTACGTTTGGTGTCTGACGTTGACGGGGCTGCTGTGGAGAACGGGGCCCTCAACCCTGTTCACAGCGTTAGAACGCGGTTCACCTGTGCGCACCCAGCGGGTGAGGGAAACGCCACACGGATACACGCCCACGCACGGACGCACGCATGTGTACGCACGCCCGTGCACGCACGCCCGTGCACGCACACATGCACGCACTCACGCCCATGCCCACGCACACATGCGCACGCCCACACGCCCATGCACACACATGCGTCCATCTGCTCTCCATAAGGCGTCACGTGGAGCCGTCGGGAGCAGCTGTGACCCAGATGAAGCCATGGACGTCCGTGGGAGCCACCTCTGTAAAGGCCACTGGCTGAAAACCGCGGGCCCCTCTGCCACGCGTGGACGAACGACATCAACACTGTCACCATCATGCGGTGGGGACTTAGGACGCAATGGGAGAAACAAGGCGGCTCCGGTGTTCTGAGGAGCCATCGCAGCACCCGTTACAAGTGGAGCGCGAGGGGCGAGGCCGTGACGCGCCTGGGACAGCAAGCCCACCGCGTGGCGGGAAGGAGACGCTCCGGCCCCACCGGCGTCCGGAGGCGCGTCCGTCAGCCCGGGGTCGCCTTCCTGCGACTCCTGCAAACTAGGAGCGCGCTTTCGTCTCTGGACACAGTGTGGTTGCTGTGGAGACAGGCTGTCTATTGTTTTGAGGCTCTTCTTCTGAGGCCCCCAGGCCGTCACTGTCACCGGTTGGCAAGGACGGGCCGTCGTTACTGGGGGTTGGGGGCGGCAGGGGCGCGAGGACCAGGCGCAGCAAACGTGGGTCCTGCTCGGCTGTGACGGAGCCAGGCCGGCCTCACACGCAGCCCCCTCCTCCCTGTGGCCCTGGGGAGCCTGTCTCCCCGCCGTGCGCGCACGACCTCGTCCTGCGGGCCGACCTTGCTCACTGGATACGGCCCCTCCATGCCCGACTGTCCGCTCTGGGAGGACACTGGCCTCATCTTCCTTTTCCACGTCCCTGTCCCAGTGTGGAAGGGGCTCCATAAACACATGTTGGGGACCAGAGTGACTTTGAGGATCTCCGCAGGGACACTCCTTAAAGATCCAAGCAGCAGGGAGGGGAGGGGAGGCGAAAACACTGAAACACGCCTGTAACAAAGGGAAACAAATGTTTCCAGAAACCCCGTGAGGGCCAAATGCTGGCGTGGGGTTGGGGGGAGGGACAGCAGTGGGCGGGGGCGAGCGCGGGGGACCCGAGGGGCTGAACCCGCAGGCGCGGAGCGGCCCGCACGTTGTAGCGCAGCCCGCACTGCACATGGAGTGGCCCGCACGTTGTAGCGCAGCCCGCACGGCGTACGGAGTGGCCCGCAGGTTGTAGTGCAACCTGCACGTTACAGCGCGGCCCGCACGTTGCAGCGAGCGGCCTGCACGTTGCAGGGCGCAGCTCAGCGAGCACGAGGCAGCTCGGAGCCGCTTGTTTATCTGAAAGCAGCGTCCTTGTCCTGTTTCCCACAAAGCGGAACAAGGAATAAAAAGGCACCTGGACACAGCAGAGACTCATTCATTCATTTCATGTGACATAGTTTAAAAAAAGATAAAAAGATTTAAAAAATACTCTGGTTAACAATGCACACCTCTTACACAACAAGCAATTCTGAAAAATGCCGTCTTCCCCCCAGTCCGCGGAGCTGGCCGTGCGCTGTGCGTTCTCGGCTAACGAGGGCCATGGGGGCTCCTGCTTGACCAGGTTCACAGACGGAGCGGGGAGCCCCCGATGGTTCACTGGCGGCCGACACGGGACGTCAGGACCACCTCGGCCCTTCCTGCCAGGAGCCTTGAACCTGACGCCTCGCCCAGAAATGGGCAGGAGAACCGTTGAGAGATGGACACGCAGGGTTGGGTGGTCTGAGCCCTCACAGCTCAAAGCCCCGTGGAAACGCATGCCCGGGGCCAGGCAGGTGGAGTCGGGTGGCCCCGGAAGCTGAGGCGACCGGGCAGGTGGAGTCAGGTGGCCCCGGAGGCCGAGGCGGCCGGGCAGGTGGAGGTGTCGCCCGGCTCCCCTCCGGCCTCCTAGTCCCCGCGGATGGCGGAGTCCGGGCCCCGCAGGGCTGAGCTCTTCCGAGGTCCAGGGTGCGGAGCCGCTGCACCAGCGAAATACACCTTCTCGTAAAAAGAAAAGAAAAACAAAGGAACCTGCTTCCTGCAGTGATGTTACAAAAAGCCATTAAAAAAACCTTCCTGACACCAGTGTTCACAAGCAGCGCGACCCGAGGGCGGCAGGGTCTTGGGCGCCGGCGGGGTCCGCAGAGCCGCCTCCGCAGGTCTGCGTGGTCACACGAAGGACGAGAAGCCGGTGAGCGCGGTCCGGGCGCCGGGGCCGGCGGGCGCGAACACGGCGCTCTGCGTGGTGACCACCGTGTGCAGCTGCGGGCCCTCGCCCCCCGCCACCGCCTCGTACCTGTGGGGCGCCCGGCGCTTCCACGAGTTGTAGTAGGTGGGGTCGTTCAGGTAGTGGTTCACGAAGGAGTGCTGGGGCGCCGTGTCCTCCGACTCCGAGTCGGTGGCCTGCGGGGCAGCGAGGAAGGCGAGAGGGGCGGTGGGCGCGTGGGCGGGGCGGTGAGCGTGTGGGCGGGGCGGGGCAGGGAGGGAGGTGTGGGCGGGGTGGTGGGTGTGTGGGCGGGGCATGGAGGGAGGTGTGAGTGGTGGGCGCTGAGAGGGGACACACAGCAGGGCAGCCAGGGCGACTGGTCACAGTGGGAGCGGTCATGGGGACGCAGGGCAGCCAGGGCACCAGGGAGAGTGGGGGGCAGGGGAGAGGGCACCCCAGACCCAAGGGAGCCCATCCTGTGCACGCATGGGTGCGGAGGGGTGTGGCCTCCACAGGGCATGAGTCCCAGGTCCACGCAGGGGGTTCCCCAGAAAGGAGGCACTAATTGAACCCTGACGCCCGCCTTTCTGTCCTCCCAGCTCTCGGCTGGCACCACAGGGCTCAGGAAAGCTGGGCAGATGCCGATGTCTGAACAACAGTCCCACTGAGGGAGCCCCCTTCCATTTTATGAAACGAATCAGTTTCCATTAAGGGCATTTAGTCCACTCATCACGTATGAGGGAGCTTAAATAATATGAATTGACTTCTGATCAGAAAAGAGGAAGACAAAGGCAATTTAAAGGGATGGAAGAAAGCTGACAACCAAGATCCTTTCTTTACACCCCCTACCCACTCTTCAAGGCCAAGAACCGTATACTCAGCACAACTACACTGGAAAATCAAGGCAGATAAAAGATATTCTGAGATAAACAAAAACAGAAAAAATCTTTGCTAGGAGACCAGCCTTACAAGAAATACTGAAGGAAGACTGTCCGGGTAAAAGCAAGCGACACAGGACAGTAATTCAAATCCACGTGAAAAAGCAAAATGTACCTGTGAAGGCAATTACACAGGTAATTATAAAAGACTGGAGCTGCACATTTCTTCTTTTTTCTCTTATCTGATTAAAGCAGCAATTGCATAACGCAACAGGTATGCAATTGTAGCACTGGGTCTAGAACACACAGAGATGTAACGTATGAGACAAGGACAGCACAAAGGAGGAGGTGGGCAGGAAGGACCCCCAACGGTAACTCGGATCCACAGGGAGTGAGCCCGAAAGGGAGGGTGACAAACTAAACATACACTTGCTCCGCTGCTGATGTCTGTACAGTGTTAACTATAAAGATACGTTTTCGGGTTTGTGATACACATAGACAAGAGGGGTTGAGAGAATAGCACCATATAGGAATAAAGTTTGTGTCACTGAAATTTAGTATAAATCTGAAGTAGCCAAATACTGAAAGAAATATAGTAAGAGCAAAAACAAGGGAATACTAGAAAATATCCACAAGAGAAGACAGTCGTGGAAAAATAAAAATATGAAGATACAAGACACATAGAAGATAAATATCAAAATGGCAGGTGTGAATTCTAGCTTAGTTGTAATCATATTAAATCTGACTAGATGACACAATCTAGATTCTAGCACAAGCGTGTCCAACCTATGTCCTGTGGGCTGCATGCGGCCTAGGACGGCTTTGAATGTGGCCCAACATGAATTTGTAAACCTTAAAACATTTGAGGTTTTTTATTTTTGTTGTTTTTTTGTGATTAAAAAACATTTTTTATTTGAGCTCCTCAGCTAAATGTTAGTGCTAGTGTATTTTATGTGTGGCCCAAGACAATTCTTCTTCCAATGTCGCCCAGGGAAGCCAAAAGATTGGACACCCCTGGTGTAGTCAAAAGGTAGAGACTGGCAGAATAAATAAAATGACATGATTCAACTACATGCCATCTACAAGAGACCCATTTTAGATTCAAAGATTCAAATAGGCTGAAAGTAATAGGATGGAAATGATACACTATGCGAACAGTAACCGGAAGAGAATGGGAGTGGGTATGCTAACCTCAGACAAAATAGACTTTAAGATAAAAACTGTTACTAGAGACAAAGAGGAACACGCTATACTGATAAAAGAGTCAATCCATCAAGACGATATAACACTTACAAACATATATGCACCTAAAAACAGCCCCCAAATACATGAAATTGAGGCTGACACCACTGAAGACAGAAATAGATGATTCAACAACAGTAGCCGGAGACTGAAATACAATAACAGATGGCAGGAGATCAAAACTATGAATACTTCACCCTGTAAATCAACTAGACCCAACAGACACACACGGAACACGACACACAATGGCAGCAGGATAACACACTTTTCGAATGAACTTGGCATGTTTCCTCAGTGCTGACCACACGCTGGGCCGTAAAACAGGCCTCAGTAAATTGAAAAGGATTTGGAACATACAAAGTACGTTATCTGAGCACAGTGGACTAGAATAGAAAACCAGCAGCAGAAGAAAATTTGGAAAATTCACAAGTATGAAGAAGTTAAAAATGCACTCTTGAATAACCACTGTGGTGAACGGGGGATTGACGTCTCAGTACAGCTGTTTAAGGAACGTGGTTAA
The DNA here is from genome assembly GCA_004027555.1 of Craseonycteris thonglongyai. Classification (NCBI taxonomy): domain Eukaryota; kingdom Metazoa; phylum Chordata; class Mammalia; order Chiroptera; family Craseonycteridae; genus Craseonycteris; species Craseonycteris thonglongyai. Next base: position 7,830 of record PVKE010003755.1, read on the forward strand.
AGTCAAATCTGCCACCCGAGCTGGCGCCTCCCCTAGGTCCCCTTGTTGGGACCCCATGTGTATTCAGTGCCTGCAAGTCTCCCAACGTCTCAGGGTTCCACGTCGGGACCCAGCCTGATTGCAGAGCAAAGAACCTGGGAAGAAGACGGGCCTCCTGTTATCTCCCTAAGAACCAGGCGCCGGGGCCCTCTCCCCCAACTCCCCAGGGCCTTAGCGGGCGGCAACTATCGACTATGAGAACCGTGACAACAGCAGGATTCAGTGTGGGGCCTGCGTCCCGATCCCCCTGCCCACCCCACCTCCGTCTCTGTGCACACACTGCACTTAGGTCTCCATGCATGTGTGAACTGGTACCAGTGTGCCATTAATAATCCTGCGTCCTAACTGCTGAATTCGGGTCTCAAAACAGCCTACATGAGAGGAGAAACAGACCAACTGCCCCCATTAAAGCATCTGTGAATGCGCTCACAGATCAACAGTTCAGAATCCATGAGTCCATGGATCTAAGGATGGCCCCCGCCCCCAGAAGGGGCTGGAGGGGCTGGTGGGGGAGGGCAGGGTTCAGTTAAGCTCTGGAGACACGAGGCTGGAGGACCCCGGCCTCACTCGCGTCCGGATGATGGGGTGGGGGGCTCCCCTATGTCATGGGGCTGGTGTGAGTATTCCGGGAGTGTGCCTGGCCCGTAGCAGGTGCCAACTAGTGCTCAGCACACCGAGGTGTCCCCAGCGCGGCCCGCAGGGCCGTGGCTGCCGTAGCCAAGCTGGTGCATCCTACAGCACAGCGGGCGGGAGGGCGACCTCTGCCCGCCCTGCGCTTCCTCCTGTGGTGCAAGCGGCCAGGGCGTGAGGCAGGTCCCTGTGTGTGCAGCTCAGGCGGCAGCCCCTCAGCTTCAGACAAGTGGACCTTCTGGAAGGACTTGCGCTGCTGGCTGTTTCCAGCAAGTGGAGCCGGGGCCATGGCCCAGATGGGGTCGCAGCCTCTGCAGACAGAACCCGGGGGTCCCGCGAGTGGAGCTGGGGTCCCGGCAGGCCCCTCTCCCTGGGAGTCTGCATACAAACCACAGTTCAGAAGAAGCCGTGTTGCGGAGTCTGGGGGCTCAATACGGCCTGAGTGCAGGTCAAACTGAACATGAGACGTATTCTAGATTAAACGCTGATCTAGAGCATAAATGGGGGGGGGGACGTGTCCTGCGAATGGCTGGTGGTCCTCTGCCCCCGGGGCTGGCACACCCGAAATGCACTAGGCTTTCCAGTGGCTGCGTCAGCCGGCTTTGTCCATGGGCATAAGACTCCGCGATGGCCGTGTGTGCGGAAGGCACTTCCCAGACGGGGGCACTGACCCTCCTGTGGGAGCCCCAAGGGGGACAGGGGGACAGGCGGGGTTCGGTGGAGGCTCCCCTGGGGACAGGGGGACCTTCCCGGTCCACCTGCTAAGTGACCACAGGGTCATGTCTGGAAGGGGAGCTCACTGGACCCTGTGGAGTGACCCCAAGCTGTTGCACAGAATTCCTCTGCTGGGAGGGATGGCCGATGTGGGGCGCAGGTGCCCCCGTTTCTATCAGTCTTGCAAGCTCAGGCCCGCTGCCTCCCCGCTGGGGTCGAGAGCACCATGCCCCGTGCTCCCTCTAGAACGCACGAGGCTTATTTCTGAAAGCAAATGGGCCGAAGGTGGTCTTCGGGTCAGAGGTGAGATTGGGGAGCTGACCCTGTACCAGTGACCTCGGGACTGATGCGAGCGGGCACGTGGAAGCATCTAGAAGCACCCGCATGGCCTGCTGAGCGCGGTCAGCACCTGCACTTGTCCCCCCAGGGGGCTGCCTCGCTTTCCCAGTCTGGCCCTGGGATTTGACAGGCGGGTTTGATGAGGTAGACACAGGCCCAGGGGGTCCGCTCTGTGCAGGGCTGTGCGTGAGAGGCTTCCTGCACTTGCCTCACGTGTACACGGAGCCACCTGTCATTGGGAGACTCAGAGGAGGATGCAGGGGGCTGGGGGCGGCGGTCACAACGCAGGTACTACCTCAGACTCCGACGCGTCCAGTGGCCTCTCCTTGAGGTTCAAGCTGTCGGTGAGCACGGCGCCGTTGTACTTGCTGCAGACGTCCTCGTCCGAGTAGTGCAGCCCACCGGGGCTCGGTCGGGGCGGTGACCTAAGGCCCGACCACGACCCCTGCTCAGCAGTGCTGGGCCAATGCCACCTGCCCTGGGGACCCCTGACCCGGACCCGCCCTCCGGCCTCTGTCAGGGCTGATGTGAGCAAGTCCACAGCTTCTGAGGCCCGTGCAGGTCAACATGACGCCCACACGGGGCAGGGCTGTCCTGGGGCGAGGAGCCTGGTGGCCGGGTGTCCCTGCCCCCTCCTACACCTCTAGGGATCTCAACCGTGGCCCCTCCCGCGCTCCTGGATGCAGTGCTGCCCCGGCTGGGACACGCTTCTGGCCAGATCCCGGTCCCGGGGCCAAGGTGGCTCCTGGGGGGCAGCTGCTGGGTCCCTACCTGGTCCCGTTCTTCTTTGAGAAGGTGTTCTTGACATTGAGGTGGCGGCTGCTGAGCTCCAAGGCAGCGAAGCCCCCGTTGTCCAGGGTCACGGACTCCTCCATGTTGGAGACGCTCTTAGCTAAAGTGGCGCCAGGAAGCGGGCACAGACACCTCAGTGCCGGGCCCCCCAAAGCCCCATGGCAGGCGCCCCCGGGTCCTGCTGCGCACAGGGCTGGGCAGTCGGAGTCGGGATGGAGGAAAACTCTATGCCAGTTACAAGGCTGGAGCAAAACGGCAACGTTCACATCTGTTGTATGTTGATTTTGCCTGAGCTCCTTCTCAGTCTTCGATTAAAGAGTACTCAGGACACACACTTTCTTTTCAATCAGGGAAATTCAGTGTTCAATAAATTAAAAAAAACCCTCAACATTATAGAGGGAAACAGTGACTAGAACGTAGAGTTACTGGGTGGCCGCCAGTGGGCCAGGGTTGCTTTTTTGGGGCGATGAAAGGAGCTTGCAAGATGGTGCAGCCCTGCCCCCATGCTAAGCCGCGTCTGCAGAAGTGAGGACACCGGGGTCATACAGAGCAGCAGGGCACGCGAGTGACAGTAAGGTCACAGGCGGCCGCAGGATGCAGCGTTTCCGACGGCTCCCCACGTCGCTCAGTGTGACTGCCGGGGTCCTCATGCCATCCCTGCGTGGGGGCTGGTCTGCCCCTCACCCCCCCATAGCCTCCTGTCTCACTCACTCCTGACTTTCAGGTTACAGCTCAACCGTCATGAAACCAGAGGAAACTTTCTGGACTGCCGGCCTCCACTGCCCCCACACAGCCTCCTTCCCTGCAGAGCTGCCCGCAGCCTCGCCCACACGCTCCAGGCCTGCCACCTGCTGCGCTTGTCACGTGTGCGCATTTGCGGATTCCCCGTCTGCCTCCTGTGCCCCCCCAGGCCCCCACAGACTGTAAGCTCTGCCAGGCCAGGCCGGCCCCAGGACAGTGCTGGGCTCCAGGCCTGCTTCTCGGACCACCCCCACTTGTCAGCCACGTGGTCCCTCTGCAGGTACCCCACCCCCCATGGGCCTTAATTGCTCTATTTGTTGCAACCAGAAAAGCTGAAGGGACAGGGAGAGCAGCCAGCGGAGGTGAGGTTGGTGAGTGGGGCCCTGGGTTTCCCAAAGCAGGTGAAGCCTGAGGACGGTCGTGTGCGGGGACGAGAAGGGGGCGCAGCAGCAAGGTTTAGACTGTGCACGTGCAGGGCGAAGGCAGACCGGGTAGACAAACACAGTTCTGGGGCTTCAATTATGATGCTAAGTTAGTGCTCAGGGGCGCGGCTGGGGTCAGCGCAGCAGGCCAGCTCTGCCTTTCCGGGCTTGTCTCCGTGAAGGACCAGCAGAGTGAAGAGGGGGCGGGTGTTCCGCGCAGACGCGGGCTCTAATAGCTCTAGCTCAGCAGAAGGACATGCCACTCACACTGTAAATCCCACAGGACTAAAAACCTGATTTAGGAACACTTGTTAGAAGTGAATTTATATAGAAACGAGTAAATCCTTTCTTAGACAGGATTGCTTAATGTCACCGAGGAAATGGCAGGCGCCTTAGGTGCCTGGCTTTATGAGCCCTTTTGGCACGGTGACGATTCCGCTGGTGGGGCTGGGGGTCTTTGGGGCCCCCTCCCATGACACCTGCTTTATTACCAGCAGGAAGTGGGAAGATGTGTGAACGGCCGGGCAGACCCGGGAGAGGGCAGACGCAGCCGCCCCACACCCCTCAGCTGCGCACCTGTGCCGCAGACGCCCCGTCCCCCAGCGGCCGCCCCGCCCCATCCCTGCCCCGCCCCCGCAGACGCCCCGCCCCCAGCGGCCGCCCCGCCCCCGCGCACCTGTGCCGCAGCTCTTGTACTTCCGGCGCTGCCCGTGCAGGAGCAGCGCGAAGGCCACCAGCAGCAGCACGACGAGGCTGGACAGCGCCAGCACCAGCAGGAACCACCACTCCTCGTAGAATGGGGCGTCGGCCTGAGCTGAGGGCAGACACGACACAGGTGACATGTGACAGGAATGCCACAGCCCTCTGCCCCTGGACATGATGGGGACCCCGCGTCACAGGGGCCTGGGCAGCGCTCTGGGTGGGGTCTACGTACGGGGAGCCGGCTCAGGGCTCCCGACCCCATGCTGTCCCTGCCCTGATCCTGTGCCTCAAAACCACCTCCGTATTTCTCCTAGTTTCACCTGCTCACAAACGTCCAGGTGACAGGGAGGAAGGAAGAGTGCCCGGCCTCCCTCCCGGGGTCCTTGTCACCAGGGGGTCAGTGCTACCGCTTCTCCATTCAGGCCAGTCCCTCAGGGCCACCAGAGCCCGTTCTCAGACAAGAGCAAGTGGCTCTAGCTGTGGGGTGCAGGCTACGCCCGGGGGCCCCACGATGCGACCGACTTCTGCGCATGCGGGACCCCGTCCCGCCCGCCACACGCACTCACGGCGCGGCCCCTCCCTGCCCAGGGCGCAGTCAGCTGCTGCCGTGTTAGGTATTCCCTGCCTCCATTGTTAGGTGCACAGCCCCATTGTTAGCTGTGGTTTTCAACAAATAAAGTTTCATTTAAAAGTTGCTTTGAAGGAGGATATTCTTCTCATGTTTCATTCTGTTCCCAAGAGCAGAAAAATGGGAGTTTCTTGGACGATGCCGGCTGGCTCTGGGATCTGCTCAGCACCCCCTCCTGCAGGGGGCCGGCTATGAGGCTGGAGCAACGGGAGCCTGTCACAGGGAGCCCCCATTCCTGCTCGTTGGCCTGATGCGAAACAGCTCACTGGATGGAGGGAAATGTGGCCCCCCCCCGAGAACAAAGGGGGGCTGCTCTGGGTAATGTAATACCACTGGGTTCCATAGGCAACGGCAGCATGTGGGAACCCCAGCCCATTTTCAGGCTGTTGTCTCCTAAAGAATGCAGAGCGGCCCTACCATGTGTCCCCAGGGGACCCCCCCACCCCCACCCCCACCCGGTGGCCCCGGGACCCTGCTCTTCGCAGGCCCCCCCATTGCTGGCATCTGCGCCCTCCCCGCCCTCCGGAGTGGCCACTTTCCCGGGAGGCAGGTTCCTACCTGACACGGCGGTGGAGGGGCCGCTGGGCTCCCCATAGCCCACCTGATTCACGGCCACCACCCGGAACTCGTAGGTCACCCCCGGCCTGAGCCTGTCCAGGGCGACGGCGTAGGACGTGGCACCACGGGGGATGTCCTTCACAAACATGTCCCAGAGGCCTTCATCTGCAGGTGACAGCACAGGTCAGACCATCTGCAGGTGACAGCACAGGTCAGGGGTGCTTCGGCCCTGCTGGTCGGCGTGCTGGTCCCCTCACCGCGGCCACACAGTGCGAGTGTCGGAGGCTGGTGAGTGCTGGGGGTGGGGGGTGGGGGGCACAGCTGGGAGCTGCGTCCTTCCCCTCGTGAGGAAACTGCTAAGGCTGCATGTTCTGGAACATTCTCCCGGGGACTCCAGGCCCTCCCCTCTGCTGGCGCCGCTGCCCACTGTGCGCATTCTGGTACTAACCCTCTGTCCATGCTGACTCCGCCCACACGACCACCCCCAGGCCCTGGGCTCCTCCAGGTGCCCCGCAACCCGCCCCCGTTCCAGCGGGAGTGGGGGTCAGGCGCCAACTTCACTCAGCTTTGCCGTGAGGCAGGAGACACGGGCTCTGACCAGGGCCTTGCGCTTCATCCCTAGGACGCTGCTGCCACCACCCACCCAATCCGAAAAGTGTCGTCTCCCCTGGAGGTCCCCTGGGCGGCTGTGGCATGAAGCCCAAGGCCAGCTTGTTCTGCCCCCGATGCCCAGGGGCCACCAGGTGCAAGTGTCCACGGAAAATACACACTGCACTGAACAGGAGCTTGCACACCCAGGCTCACAGCAGCCAGCAGGTGTGCACTGTGGACGGAGACCGTCCACACACTGAATACACGTCAGCCTTAGAAAAGCTGACACCTGCTGCAGTGTGGGTGGACCGTGGAGACCTTGTACTGAGACAGGCCAGTCACAAGAGGACAAGCACTGTGATCCCACTGATGGGAGGTCCCTCGGGGGTCAGCTTCACAGAGACAGGAAGTGGGAGGGTGGGCCAGGGGCTGGGGACAGTTCATGGGGACAGTGTCAGTTTGGGAAGATGAGAAAGTTCTGGGGATGGATGGTGGTGATGGCTGCACAACAGTGTGACTGTGCCTAACGTCACTCACTGGACACTTAAAGATGGTTAAATGGCACCTTTTACAACTTTATGTATATTTTACTGCGAAATATGTATTGAATTTCCCTTAAGTCCTGACATAAGAGGAAAATACTAAAATTGAAATTAAATCCAGGAAATCCGGATGCAGGAAGAATGGGAGGAGCACGTGGACTTGGCTTTGGGCATCTACCAACTGGGTGAGGGGATGGTGGCCGTCAAACTGCCATCGAGACCCCCAGGGGCGGCAGGGTCCCAACTTGGGGACAGACCCTGCACTCGCTGGAGGGGTGGCGACAGATGAGGCGTCGGCACCCTGGGCTGGCTGCGGGGACCTGACACGCTCACGTGTGGGGCGCCTCCCATGCAGTCCGCACTGTGGAGCCAGATGTAAACCCCACGTGCGGGCAGCCTGCCGGTGAGAAGTGGCAGAAAGAACCCCCACCACGCTCATGGAAGTCACGGCCCTTTGTGAGCTGGGACTCCTCGGCGAGGCCCCGGTGTGTGGCCGGCAGAGGAGCAGGGTCTGCAGGGGGGAGGCATGCAGGGCTACGCACACACACGGGCAGACACGCCGGGGCGACCCGGAGACCCATTCACCGCACACCTCCACACACCAGAGGCGCCCAGGGGGTTAGCCTGACGGGGAACAGAAAGGAAGCTGCCGTGGTGTGAGTGTGCGTGTGCAGGATTTAGTCTGCTGGGATGGGATCTTCTAGTCACAGGTTAATGGAGAGCAACTGTGAATGAGGCGTTAAGGCACAAGTCTGCTCTGTACAGGTAGAAACACAGCACCATGATTATTTATTCCTAAGTAGACACATTTACATTCATGTCTCACCCAGATAGCCTTTGCCACTAATAATGTCAAAATGGAAAGCCATAGCTTAAGCCTTTCTTCCCCCCTAAAATACTAAGGATTACACACGGCACGTGTGCGACGTGTTCTGAATTCTGCATAAGAACCATCGGGAATAAGTTTTTCTCTGCACATGCCACACCCTCTGCCTTGTGAGCCCCATGGCCTCTGCCTCCCCTTCCACCCCTTGATCCACCCACACTTCCCTCCCACAAATAAACACTCAGGTGCTCACGCCTTGGTCAGACCTTGTCCCCAATCCCCCTCCCCCCTGCCCTTCCAGGGGATCAGATGGGACTTGTGTTCTTGGTGTGCTGCTTAGGGTCCATGCGCAGCGGGGGAGGGGGGAGGGATCTACCAGGTCACATCAACCCCTCAGACTGGAGGCCGACCTTGACCCCACTCCCACCCCAGGAAGACATGGTGCCTTCCGCCACTGGGCTGTCAGAGCACCTCCTCACAGGAGCCGGTGTCTTCACACCACTGTGCCTTGGAGTTTGCAAGAGTTCACTAGATAGCTGCTGACACATCCATCTCCCTCCCTCCCTCCCCCTCCCTCCCTCTTTCCACCCCCTCCCCTTTCGCAGGGCCTGCACAAGCAGGCTGTCAGTAAATAATCAGCACCACGTTATTTAGTGCTTACTATGAACAAGTGACTGTTCTAGGGCTTTAACTATTAAGTTGTGCGTGTTTTTCCTTTAAAAAGAGAGATGACTAGGCTATTACAGAGACTAGAGGAGAAAAGTAGACTCTTGCACTGGATGCTGCTGCCTAAGACCTCTGCAGAGAAGGGCGGGGGCAGGGAGCCCATCCGACCCCTTTCCACGGCCTGCACATGCCGGCAGGTTCTCTGTCTCTGGCACTCCCGTTCCCGTAACACTTCCCTGCTACCAAAGGAAAGAAGGTACTGGTCCCTCCTCTCCTGTCACCTGAAGGCCACAATTCACTTTAAGAACTCTGTCACATCTACAGGAATTGTGAGCACTTTTCATAAAAACGTTTTAAAATATTGATACAGAATCTCAACCTGGAACGATGTACTTAGCAATCCATTTACATCGAAGCATGCTGGGGCGGGGGTGTCACCCCAGAAGTTTCCTTCTGAGTCATCAGGAAAGTGCTCACGTCTTCCCTGTGCACAACGCTGCCCCCCTGGAGCCAGCACCCTTGGCTGCATGGACCTCGCTGGGCTGTTATTCATGCCAGGGTCACGAGTGGGTGGGAACCACTGGCCGTTTAAAGAACACCTGCTTCCCCATGGTGGGTGGCTCTTCTCCTGTGTAGGATGCGGTTAAATATCTGCATAAATCAGTGATGGAGAGAAGTATCTCTACAAGTTAGCAGGAAATGACATTACGGAAGGATCAGCCACAGTGAGACATGGGCAGCTGAGTCTGCACATGCCGGGCCCTCCCCAGTGCCCGGATGTGCATCTCGGGCAGTGCTGGTGAGGAGCGCAGGCCCTTGTCTGGCGTCAAAGGCAGCCCTGGAATCTCACTCAGTCAGCTCTGTGACCCCAGGTGAGGTGAGGCCCTGCTGGGATGCTCAAGAGACCCCAGTCTGGCTGGTAGTTTCTAAGTCGCCATCCTGGTGAAACCAGGATGAGCTGGAGACTAGCTAGTCGTCATGGCTTCCAAAGCCACATCCGTGGATGGCGGGCGATGCCTTGACGACTGATGAGCAGCCCTGCAGGTAGGAGGGCTGCGACCCTCCTGGAGGGTAAGGGCGACCTTCAGGCTGTGCCCTCGTCTTGGCATTTGGCAGTGGAACGAGCCCACGTCAGGCCTGTCTGCTGAGCCGGCCCCGGTTCCTGGACACCTGAGAGAGCACCTTCCCAGCAGAGGATATTCCTACACAAACCACACCCTGCTCACAGCCCTGAGATGCTGTCAGCCTCAGCAGAGAGCTGAGTGCCACCCACCCGCACGGGCTCCACTCCCAACTGGCTGACTTTTCTTTAAGGCCTATGAACCCTTCCTCCTCGCTGCCTTCGCTGCAGTATTTGTCTACTAAAAAAAGGGGGGGTGGCAGGGAAGTGGCTATTACTGAAGATCCCCAGACCATACTTGTCACGCACAGAGTCAGCTTTTCTCTTTCAGTGACATCACCCTGCCCCCGCCGGAACACACACAACGGCAGGAGGCTCATCTGTCCCCCAACAGTCTCCTAATAAACCCTGGGCACGTGGACGCCTCTTTTCTGCACTGACAGGAGCTCAGCTCAGGCCCATCTGGGGGTTTGTCGCTCAATTTATCCCTCGTGCACCCAGAACGGAGCTGGCGCTATAGGTTTAAGGGCAGATGCCGTGCCGATCACAAAAGTTTGATTTCATGGACAATTAAACAGGGTGTTCGTGCTGAATGGAACTGTCATTCACGGCCCAGAATTCCTGGTTCTGCTGACTCTTATAACCCGCGACGTGACTGGTGGTCCTTGGCTCTGAGCAGAGGGAAGCCTGTCAGTGGCTTGTTCCTTAAGCACTGCCGGTTCTCACTGTACACATGCAGTCAATCTGGGTGAGCGACTGCACTGAAACAGGCGAGGCTTAAACACGAGGCTAAACGCACCTGATGCAGCATTCACCTTTCAGCTGATCCTTGTTCATGGTGGGAGGCAAAATGAGACGGATGTCTCAATGCAAAGGTTGGCCTGCGATGGAGCACGGCCCCCAAAAGAAACGGGGTGCAGGGCTGGCGGGCCATGCACAGACGTGGTCACGAGGAAGACGGGAAGTAAACACTTCAGAGCTGCGGCTACAGCCCGCTTGCTGAACTTGCTGACTTGGGAACTTCTGTGTGTTTTATACTTTCAGAAAAATATCAATTCTCTTCTTTGTTCAACTGAAAAGTGCCAAGACCCAAGATGAATAAGCTGAGTGGGGAGGGGCCGGAAGGCTCCCAGGGGGGCTGAAAGCAGATGGGAGGGTCCTTATCAGGGGTCGAGGGGCCTGTGAACATCTAACCAGCTCTCACCTCTGGGCTGTGGCCACGCCTGTCTACAGCGGCTACACTCAGGTACGCACCTCAGAGCTGCTGCAGAGGGAAAATCTATACATAGTCCTTAGAGCCACTCCAATCTATATCAATATGCAAATTAGGTTTCATGAGCTACCCAGGGAAATGCCCGGGGCTAATTTGTGCAAATAAATCATGTGAACACACCCACTGCATGGCGTCTACCATCTTCCACTGAGCTTGCCAAGCCCAATGCAGGGAGCAGACATACATACAGTAAGGGAGAAGAGTCTTTGGCAAGGTGGTCACTTCCTGCCACGTCACAGTGCCCATAGGTCACTTCCAGCTCACTTCCTGCCACGTCTCGGTGCCCCGTGGGTAAGTGTCCGCATCCTGGTAGCTCCGACCTCCAGCGGGCTTTGTGCAGCCTCTGTTGGGGGCACACTGCTCCAGGTGGGGGGCACAGGGTCCATGCTGGGCAGCAGCCCAATTAGTTCTTATTCACGCACCTCTCAGGCCCCATGGAGCTGCACTCTCACCGACAGGCACCCCTGTTCCTTCAGTGTGGTGGGTGGATGAGCATAAGGCAACCCGAGCAGGCATTAAACATCTCTCCAGGCAAGCCCGAGAATCAATACCTACTGTTTCTCAGAAAGTGCCGGAATGTGCTCACCGTGTTAGGATTTTAAGCCTGGGCGCCGTGTCTGCCTGTCAGACATGAGAACACTCCTCTCAAAGGGGTGCCATGCGCCCGGCTGGACCGGCTGAGGGGCCATCCATGGGAGGTACATACATTTAATTTTAGGCTAAACTCTTTGAGATAACTGCAGATCCCATGAAGTTGTGGGAAATAAAACAGAGATCTCATGTCTTTTCTCCAGTGTCCCCCCCCCCCCCCACATGAATGACAGTGTGTGAAGCGAAACTACAGAACATAGACCCGGAAAGTGGCATCAGATACAGAGCGCTCGCATCACCCCCGGGCCCCTCGCTGTCCTGTACAGACACACGTCCCCCCGGGGCTTTAACTTTCGTGGGGGACAAGCATCCAGGAGGGAGGGTGTGGCTTGTCCAGCGTCCTCTGCACGGGCTTCCTAATCCTTTCCTGGCGCCATGGGCCCTGTGGCGAGCTGCTGACCCTGAAGGGCCTCTGAGAAGGTTTTCGATGTGTAAGATAAAGTCAGGAAGGACACGCTTCTATCGATAACACTTTGCCTCGTGGTCCCCGAAGTTCACAGCCACGTGTGCCTCCTGGCTGCGCGGAGGAGCTGGGCGTGTGGGGTTCACCTTGTACCCATGTCAAGCTACACGGCTCTGGGGAAGATGTGGTGGGAAAGGGCTGGAACGAGCCTCACCCTGGGGGTGACCTGGGAGAACTGGGTCCAGAGACGGGGATTTCAAAACAGTGACAACCGGGAAGTGCCTGTCACAGCTGGGACGTGACGTGCAGGTAGCCGTGGTCCCTGTTGCTGAACTTCACGTTTGTGATGAGGAGATGAGCTGTGTCCCCTAAAAATCTGTATGTTCCCACGTCGAATCCCCAGTGTCTTAGAATGTGACCTTATTTGGAACTAGGGTCTTGGGAGGTCATCGAGTTAAGAAGTCACCGGGGTGGGGTCCTTATACAACAGGGGAATTGGGCCAAGGACACGGATACAGGGAGAAGGCCTGTGTATCATCAGACGAAGGTGACTGGTGATGCCTTACAAGCCAAGGACAGTTGTCGACACGCGGGAGCCGGGAGAGGCCTGGGGCTGATGCCCCCACACCCCCAGAGGCGCCCACCCTGCCCACACCTGGCTCCAGACCTGAGAGAATATCCATTTCTGTTCTGAAAGCCACCGGTGTGAGGTACTTGGTTACCGCAGCCCTAGCAAACGCACACACCTATGTTTATAAGAGAGGGAAACGCTCAGCTTCAGCAAGAAGTCAGAATACAGATGCGTTTCCTCCGAGCTAAGTTCACAGATGTGTCGGTTTCCCCACTGACAGGAAAGCCCAGGGCGGCCAGAAGGGTCGCAGGTCTCTCCACCTCGGAACTGGAGGCGAGCCCTGGAAACTGCTCCCGGGTCTTACGGATGGGTTGCCCACGTCTCAAGCATCCCTAACGCACACGCATCTGAGATGACGGCTCCCGTCCTCCTGGGAGGCGCCCCGTGTCCCAAGCACGTAAGGCCCACCGCACGGCCATGAGCCGGAGGAGGAGGGAGGACCCCCATTCACAGAACGGCAGGGCCACCCCAGCATTGTTGGGGAGGCGCCCAAAGACTTTCGGGGCAGAGACCCCGTTCTGGGCCTGCCCCCTTACCTGAGGGCCTGGCCTCTATGACGTAGCCCGTGGTGGGTGCCCCGCCGGCGGGCCCCGCGGTCCACTGAAGAGTCAGCGCAGAGGCCGATTTGGTGACCGAGACGTGTCCAGGGGGCCCCGGAGAGCCTGCGGGGGGAAAGGAAGGAGGCTAGACTGCGGGCAGACCTGGTGTCGGCCCCACGCAGGCACACGGCCGGCTCTCCGGGTTCTGGGGCTTCCTCCCGACAGGCAGGCGGCGCCCCTGTGCGGAGTTCTCCCCTTGAACCCAGGAGGCTGGCGCCGCCTCGCAGGGCTGACCAGACGACAGACAGCGCGTGCAGAGGGCCCGGCACATGGTGTTGTCCGATTCTGCCGCCTTCTTCTTAGTGTTTTAAGGACCAAAGGGTTTGTCAAGTAGGAAGCTGCATGCTCCTCTTCACATGTGAAAACTGAAGTTTCCTTACGTACCTGATTTCAAAAGTTGAGCGTCCTTATTTCTTTTAATTTCCCCCCAGAAAACACGTCAAACCTTTACACGCTTAACATCTAGGGACTTGCTGGTGGATATGTGCCAGGCCCGCCTGCACACGGCCCCGTTCACACGCGCCTTCGGACACACCCACGCTGTCAGACAGCCCCGAGCTGACGTGGGCTCTGCGGCCACCAGCACTGTCTTGTTGAGCATGGACAGTCCCTCAATGGTGACCCGTGAGGCGAGAGGCCCGTGGGGAACTTGACGCAGAGCCGTGTGGCCGCGGGGTCCACTTACCCTCGGCAGGCCCGGCTGTGACGTTGGCTTGGAGCTCGGGCCCGTAGGCGATGGTCCGTGCTTGCACCCGGAAGAAGTAGGTCACACCCTTCGTGAGGTCACGCACCTTCAGCCAGCGCTGCCAGTTTCCCTTCACGTCCATGGTCACTACCTTGCTCACCCCTAGACCAGCGAGAGCAGAGGGAGGAGGGCTGAGGCTGCGATTGTCGGGGAAGCCGCACGCCGTTTGCTGAGGACGCATTTCTTACAATTAGGAGGCGCGTAAGTGGTGATAATGGCCAATTTTCAGCACAGATAAGTGTAATTAAAGCGTAAGCTTGGTAAGTGGGTGCTGACAAGGGAAGAAACAAACCTGACAACAGGGGGAGGCCAGAGGAGGCACGGCGGGGACCCAGCTCCTGCCTGGCAGGCGCCTTCCGGCTGGGGTCCTCAGCCCGTGGCCGGGAGCACTGTGCTGTGAGCCTCCACCCCCGCGCCCGCCCTGCCCGCTTACCTTGCACAGGAGCCAAGGGCTCATACACCACCCGGTAGCCCTGCAGGATGCCGTTGGCAGCCAGGGGCTCGCCCCACGAGACGTTAAGCGTGGTGGAAGTCACTTCTGAGAACGCCAGGAAGCTGGGCGTCCCGGGCGCTGTGAGAACGGAACAGAGGCACTTAGACTGAAGCTCTTGCGGGCCGTCCACACACGTGTTTCTGTCTCCATGGGATAGACGTGTCATGAGACACTATTTCCAACTGCGTAAAAGCCCACATGCCATCTGATGGGAAGGAGATTATTGATCATCTCTGAGCTTCTGAGGATCAATTGACTCTCAGGCCCTCCTGAGAAGAGCCGGGAAGCACAACGGAGCCCAGGGGACACATGACAGAGGCATGAGGACAGAGGATGGCCCTGTGCTCCGGGGCCCGCTGGAGGGTTCTGGAGGCGGCCCAGCTCATCAGGGGAGAGATGGGCTCTGTGGTGGCTGCCGGCTGTCCCGCACGGCGGCTGGAGGTTGCAGGAACGCCTCCTCCTCTGCAGCCCTCACCTGGACTCCCACATGGCACTCTGCCACCTTAGTGTCCCCCCACCTGGTCTTCTGTGAGCCAGAGGATGACGCTGCCAGGGGCGCTGGCCCTGCCTGGCTGGTGAGTGAGGCTGGGGGCGGGGCTGGGGCGCAGAGCTGCCCCTCCCCCAGGGTTGGCGTGGGGTGGCCTCCCCTCTGTCCCTTCTCAATGCTCAATGATGACCTGGCACCCACTTGTCCCCCTTTCTGCCCTCCCCCCAGTCCTGGGGACCCTCTGGCTCCATGACCTGCCAGGCCCACAGGGTCCCGGTGTGGCCCATCCCCACTCTGCCCACAGGGTGGGCCTAAGGCTGCGGGCAGGTGGTGGTCATCCATGGGCGGGCGGTGCCCACACGGCAGCACAGGAAGTACTCGGGAAGGTGGGGGCTGTTGGACTACACAGAAGGTCAAGAAGACCTGAGTGAGGGGGGTTGTCACCCCACGGGCCCCAGACCTCACTTTCCGGGCCTTAGACTCCCCAGGGTCCTACAGAGACCATCTGGTGCTCCCAGGGCCCCGGGCCACGCTGCCGTGCCTCTGGGATGCCCGGCCGTTAGGAAGCTGATGCTCCGGAAGAGCAGTGCCTATGTGTGGCAGCTCAGCCCCGGCCTGGGCGTGTGTCCGAGGGATGCTGGCCAGCTGTTTTCAGGTGGTCTGTGGCCCCAAACCCAGGGGAACACCTGATACTGTGGCCTGGGCTCAATCCACGAGGCGCTCACTGCCCAGGGCCATGGACACCTAGTTGGTGACCCTGCTGGAAAGTCCCCGAGGGCGCTGGCACCGGTTGTGCTGGCTGTGAACGACCCAGGTGCAGACACAAAGCCCTTCGTCTGGCTGTGACCTGAGAGGCTCCAGAGAGGAGTGTGCCCTGCCACACCAGCTAACATTTATCGAGAAGGACCAGGACGGGGCCGGGAAAACCCCAACGTCCCTGCCTCCCCAGCCTTGTGGGCCAGGGCCGAGGCCGACGGGACCACAGAGCAAAGAGCTGCGTGGAGACAAGGGGCTGCTCTCACGCAGTGCGTCCCAGGGGCCCGGGGGAAGGGAAAGCGGGGTGCCCGTACCCGCCTGATGTGTGCGCCCCGGCCGGGGGTCGCTCCTGGGCCCATCTCCAGCGGCGTTGAAGGCAGAGATGCTGACCAGGTAGCGGGTGTGGCTGGTCAGGTTCTTCAGCCTCAGCACGGTGTCCGGCAGGAAGAGCACCTTCATCCTCTCCGTTTCGTTCCGGCTGTCCGCCTCCCAGTAGTACACCTGTCCAGAGGAGCCACAGGTTGCAGGCGGACTGTAGGCAGGGTGCCCCTGGGGTACTTCCAGCTCCGTGCGTGGAGCTGTGCTCCAGGAGGGGGTGCAGGGGAACCTCGTCTGGCCGAATGCAGGGGCGGGTAGTGAAGTCAGTGTCAGCGTCAGGGTGCAGACACCCCAGGCTGCTCATGTGGTCTGGGGTGCTGGCGATGGGCACGTCTGGGTGGTGCATCTAGTTTGCAAACTGCCTAATGGAACAACACGCTGTTAGGGACGGGGGTCTGAGGATGGCAGTGGCACCGTCCTTCGGCCACCAGCGAAGCCCCTTTCCTCTTGCAGAGCTAGTCATTTATGGGCTGGGGGCAGACACCCATGTAACCCTGCTGCAGCCTGTGCACCGGCCCCTGGCTTCCACCCTGGTCACCCGTTTGTTCAAGGCCGACGTCTAAGCCTTTGATTGGTGTGGCACCACTGTGGACATGAAAACAAGGCAAAGCAACATGGAGAAGAGTCACTCCAGGGTCAGCACTGCTGGGCAGCCCCGCCTTTCCCCTGGGTCCCGCCTCTTCTTGCTGAGTTCTTATGGGCTTGTGGGTGAACTGATGTCCATGAGCAAGGTCTGCAGAGGTCACCTGGATGCTTCTCTAGGCAGCTGGCCAAGAACCCTGCCCTGAGCAGTGCTGTCCATGCTGCCTGAGCCCTGCGTTCCTGCGGTGCTGTGGGCTGTCCAGCAGCCCACCCACGTGGGAGCCTGGAGGCTGTGGGGCGCCCAGAGTAGCCGGTCGGCTTCCTGCCGCTCACGCCCCCGTGTGGCACATGCTGGGGCCGCCCAGCCAGGGAGCTGCGTGCATTTCTACCTGCAAAACGCAGTCCCGCATCTGCTCTCTGAACGCACCAAGGGAGACCCTGTGCTCTAAGGGGACTTCCTAACTCGAGATCAATACCAAGTTCAATGTCTTTATCGTTAAGGGGGTTAGGAAGCACATTTCAGACACACGTCTATGGCTCCTTGCCTCGAAGCTCACGAGCCTTTCCATTACCTCATCCATCACTGCAACAGCCCAGCCGTGGAGGAAGGTATTTATTTTCATAAAACACCTACAGAAATCACTCCTAAATGGACATTTAATTGGTCCAGTCGTGGCCAGGGCGGACGCCCACAGACCAGACGAGGAAGCTCATCCAGTGAAGGATGGGGTCTGGGGGTTCACAGGGCGTTTTTTCCAGATCGGCCCTTCTGGTGCTCACGGTGTCTGAGCTCCGTTGCAGGGGCCAGACGGTGGGAAGGAGCTTCCCCCCACCCCCACCCCGATAAATCAACTCTGTGTGATTATTCATCACCGGACACTCTTACTGGTCAGGCCTGCTGCCTTTCTTTTGTCCCAGCTCTGGAATATTTAACTAACGTGGAATCCTACCGTTTTAGTGTGGTGGTTCTCAAAGTGGGGTTCCTAGGCACCCCCCCCCCCCCCCACTGGAGGAACTTGTTAGAAATGCACACTCTCGGGCCCTAGTCTGAACGTACTGGATCGAGGGATTCAGGCACCGGCCAATACAGACGCAAGGGCAGGGCCGGGAGGGAGAGCCTGGCCTCTTGGGTGCCCCGCTTCACCATCGGCAAGGACACAGAGGCTCCCCGAGTGGGTGTGGGAGGAGGGCTCGCTGGCCGGGCCTGGGACCCGAAGGCAAAGCCCAGCGCTGGCAGCTGGGGGGCAGGGTGCCGCCGGGGGGTTCAGGCCGCGAGTCCGGGCCCAGGGCGACCTGCAGACACGAGCTGACCGCGCGCGCATTGCCTTGTAGCCCTGGATGTTCCCGTTCTGGCTCTCGGGCGGCGGCGGGTCCCAGGTGACCTCCAGCTGGCTGGCCGTGAGCGGGTTCACGCGGACGTGCAGTGGCGCCGAGGCCGGGGCTGAGGAGAGAGCGGGGCGGCGGCTCAGAAGCTGGTGCACACGAGAGGGGTCGGGACGCTGCGCATGCGCCGCCTGACCGCCGGGGTCACGGCTCGCTTTCCGGAAGCTCGTGTTTCCGCGTGTGTCACGCGACCCGGGGCCACACACACGCCTGGCTGTACTGGGACCCCGTGAGCACACGTCTGAAAACACAGGCGTGACACACGTGCCAGGCCCCTGCACTCAGGGGGCGGCGGACGCCCCTGGGGGGGGGCGCAGACTTCTCTGCACCGCGTCCCTCTGTGGCTTCCAGTCCCCTCCCTCCACCCGGGGAGCAGGGTCACCCCGTGCAAAAGGCGAGTGACGACCGGGGCCTGACAGCGCACGCGCACACGGCCAGCACTCCACGCTGGTGGCGCTTGCGCGCACACGGCTTCCCAGTCTCCCCGCCGGAAGCTGCTGCGCATGCGCCCTCTGCGTCCCAGACTCCCCGCCGGAAGCAGCTGTGCACGCGCTGCCCGGGGGGCGGGGCCTGGCTGCTGAGGACCCAACGCCAGACGGGCCCCCTCCCTCCGTGGGCCACGCGGCGGGCCCCGGGCGCTGCGTGGGGACCGAGGCTCTCTATAGGCTGCAGGAGGAGAGGACAGGAGCCATTGTGGGGGGAGGCCTCCGGGGAGAATGACCTTCTTGGGAGCCCCCTCCCCACTCTCCTCCCAACACGGGATAACATAGTAATTAACACCCACTCGGCCTGACACCAACTATTTATTTTGTTCTAACTGTGTGGTTCCCGTGTGATCGCTGCCCACCCCGCCGTTAATGGAAATGTTAATAACCCACAGCAGGTTGTTGTGACAGATGCTCAGCCTCATTATCAGAAATTCTTATTTACCGCTCCATTACACAACAGAATCACACAAAAAAACAATTCAATCAAAACTAACTGGAGGAATTTTAACAGCCACATTAATAATCCAAAACATAAATAAAGTTAATGTCTTTTGCATGTTTGCCATTGGCAACTCTATAGCAAAATTACTGTTGTGCAATTAAAACGTGAACAGCACAATTGAGCACAGCCATTACCCTAGTAGTGGGTCAGAACTGCCTGTCCAGGACCCTCCCTTGCACCCGAGTTCCCTTCTCACACACTCTGGACGCGCATGTCCCCGGGGACCGGTGGCAGCGTGAGCTCTGGGAACTGCCACCCTCATGTGTCTGCACTGCAGTTGACACGTGGCGGACAAGGTCCCCTGGTCCCGTCCTGGCGGCTGAGCTACAGGCACCGCTGTCCCCAAGCTGAGACGCCTGGCAGAGACCCTGCCACCCAGGGCCGCATGCCACCACAAGTCTGCAGGTGATAGACTCATGATGACACACCAGGAGAAAAGCACCCGTGTAAACACAGAGGGCGTGGGGCCTCAGGGCCGCTGTGCTGGCTGCTGCAGCCCCTGGGTCTCCACGCTGAGCGATGGCACCATGGGCACAGCCCGGGACCAGGCCTCCCCTGACGTCAATGCCTGTCTGCTGTGGAAACCAACGGAACATCTGACTAGTCCTTATCTCTTGTCCCTCCCGCCTTAGTGTGTGCGGTGCTCGGAGAGCACAAGTATCAGACCCACGTGCTTTCTGAAGACACATGCGATTCTCTTTAAGGAGCACGTGAGCCCTATAGTCTCTGGCGTCTGCTGACACACACATGGCCTGCGGTGGGAGGCAAAGGGTAAGGGGCTCAGTGGAGTCCCCCTGCTTGTCACGATACTGTCACACAGCTGTGACCCACAGTCCCTGGCAGGACCACTCCTGCCATCCTGACCAGGGAGCCACCATGCCCTGGAGAGGGAGCTTCCATGGCAGGACAGGCGTCTGTGTCGCCCACCTGGCTTGTGTGCAGGTACTGCTGGACCATCTAGAAAAGTCCGGCCAAGCTGCACCGCTGGTGCTGCTACTGGTTTACAGCTACAGCCTGTCCTAATCACATGGTCACCTGGCGTGTGTCTGCACGCTGCCTGGGCAGCCTGGCCCCCTCCCCACGCCAGCCTGGGCCTGTCCTCAGAGAGGACTCGGCCATTCGGGAGTGTCACCCTTCTGACCCAGCAGGTAGGTCTGAGCAGAGACCCAGGCCACCGGCCAGCCCAGAGAGGGGGCGTGAGGCTGTGTGGGCACGGCCCTGGTTACCAAGGCCATGCAGGGCCCAGCCTGGTCCCAAAACCAACACAGCATCTCACGGTGAGGCTGCCCGCACACAGGGTGTCCCTGAAACATTCAGGGCCCCATGTCATCTAAACGGGTGGAAACGGACCCACATGGGTTTCTGAGACTCAGGAAGGGGCTGTTCCTAGGAGTCAGGCTGATGCTGGTGCTGGGTCCCTGCTGAGGCCCCGCCAGGAATCAGGGTGACAAGGTGCACCCCTCCCGCCCCCCAGATACCGAGTTCCACACACGCAGAGGCCATGGGGCAGCAGCAGCACTAATAATGGGGGCTCCGGGTGTTAAATAAACCCCTCGAGTCTCAAAAGCTAGACCTGATCCCTCACTCTCGCCAGCACCGTCCCCGCCCTCAGCAGGGCCTGTGACGTGGACAGCCCAGCGCAGCATGATTGGCAGTGATGAGGACACTGTCCGGCCCTGAGAGCTGAGGGGTGGGGACGCGGGGCTTACCGGCCTCGCCCACAAACACCTCCACGGGCGCGCTGGCCGGGCTCTCGCCGATGATGTTGTAGGCCGTCACGATGACCTCGTAGCGCCGGTATTTCTTCAGATCTGCAGGGACATGGACACGGGGTGGGTGTGCTGGACCACCGCCCTCCTGAGAACGGCCAGGGGGGCCGGTCGCCCAGGCTGTGTTTCCACAGAGGCCTGTCCCCAGCACGTCCCGCCCCCCGGTCTCCGGGTGGTGACTGAGCAGATACACTGGGGAAGCGCTCATGCTGCCCTGCACACGGGGAGGCGGCGGCATGGCTTCTGAAGGGAAGAATCTGGGCTGCAGAGCCCGGTCCAGATGTCCCATTTCAAACGGGACAGAAAACTGTGCTACTGTCTCGCTTCAAATGGGACGTGCAGCCAGCCTATGACTGGGGGGAAAAGCCACGTGGAGGGTGGCAGCAGGGACAACGCGGAGCGGGTGTGACTCAGGCGGGGACGGAACCGCACGGTTTGGGAAGGTGAGAAAATTCTACAGACGGATGGTGGGGACGGTTGGGTAACATTGCAAACGTACTTGATGCCCTGAACTGGACACTTAAAAATGGTTAATGTGGTAAAGCTTACGTCATGTATATTTTACAATAATAAAAAAATTGATAAAAAGTAAGTTGGGAGGAGCAGAGAGGAGATCCTGCTCAACACGACTTTCTGCCCCAAACCGGAAGTCCAGCTGGTCCGTAGACCCCCTGCCCAGACTCTGTTTCTAGAAGTTTCCCTGCCTGTCTCCCTGGTGGTGCAGGCATGCTGAGCACAGCGTGTGCGCAGGGGAACTGGGGAGACCGGAGCAGCACTTACGCGTTAACTCGTACGTCGTTAGGGTGGAGCTGCTGTTCACGGCCTTGAAGCTGCTCTGGGCTGTCAGGGAAGCAGAGCGCAGAGGTGGTTAGTGTGTGGGGACAGTGGCCACAACGCCAGCCAGACGTGGGGCAGAAAGGGAGCCGCCAGCGCCCCCAGGACCACGAAGCCCAGGAAGACCCCGCACTGCCCATTGGCCCCCGGGGTGACTGCTTCCTCGTGAAACAGCCAGGCGCCCGCGGGGGACCAGGTGGACCGCACGCTCACTCCTCTGGTTCAAAGGACCGAGTTAGGGTCTCAGCAACATAGTACAAAGTGACACCGGAGAAGGAGAGGAAGGGGCTTCTCCCTGGGGTCTTCTCCAGGTGGCAGGTCTGGGTCCGCTCACCTGAGAGCTCGGTCCGCAAGGCCGAGGGTGTGCTGAGAGTCTTGGACTCGGGGGCCGAGGCCGCCTCGGGCTCCAGCTCACGGTAGTAGATGCGGTACCCGTGCAGCAGGCCGTTCAGACTCTCCTCCCGTGGGGGCTGCAAGGACAGCACCGCCGTCAGCCCCCGGCAGGCGGCCTTACGGCAGGGGTCAAGTCCACGCAGGGGACGCAGGGGCTTCTGGGCACAGAGCCAGGCTGTGGGGAATTTCTAAGGGCCCAGGTTTTCTGGGGAGGCGTGGACGTGGCCCGTCCCTCAGGCCACCTGCCTGTGGCAGCCTCACAGGGCTCCTCACGGAC
This sequence comes from Craseonycteris thonglongyai, assembly GCA_004027555.1. Taxonomy (NCBI): domain Eukaryota; kingdom Metazoa; phylum Chordata; class Mammalia; order Chiroptera; family Craseonycteridae; genus Craseonycteris; species Craseonycteris thonglongyai. Next base: position 29,784 of record PVKE010003755.1, read on the forward strand.
CTCTCTCTGCCAGGTCACCCTGCCCCCTGATTCACACCTCAGACCCAAGTCCCCACCAGGTGATTTCCGCAGAAAAGAAACCCTGAGGGCTGTGGCTAGTTGTACTGTGGGGTCAGGGCCAGCCTCGTGTGTCCTGGGCCTGCCGCTCGCCCTCCACCGCCCCCTCCCCCGAGTTCAAGGTTGCGCTGCATGCACTTGCCAGCCACACCGTCACTGCTCTGGATTTCACCTGGGCACCAGTTCCCCCTCAGGGACCCCTGACACGGTGCGGCCTGCACTCCTGTCCCAGCCATCATGACTCTGAGTGTGTGGAGGGCGTTTGACGAGACCCGTGGACACTGGGCCCTTACCTGCCACTGGATCAGGACAGAGGACGTGGTGTGCGGCGTCACCGACACAGAACTCGGGGGCTCTCCTGGAACTGCAACCCGAGGGAGGAGAAACCAGGATTAGCGGGTTCTGTTGGCAACTGGCCGTTTGGGGGCCAAGCCCCCAGCGCCCGGGGAGCTGATGAGACCCCCGGTCTGTGGATGTTCTTCTCCTGTGTGCATAGCAGGTGCCAGCACAGGGGACCCCGTCCTAAGAGTGTGACCACACGCCCTACAGGTGGACCCACACAGACATAGAGGGGTTCGAATTGCTCCCCTGGGCACCGCCTATGCCCTGGGGGTGCCCAAGAGCTTCCTGCAGCCCCCAGATCTTCCCAGGGGCCTGCGCCCCCTCCCTTGACAAGGGCATCTTTTTAATTTTTTTGTTTTTTGAGATTTGATGTTTTGCACTATCTAGCCAGGTCACAGCGCTCGTGGCTGTAAACACAGATGTTTGCCCCAGAGGGAGGCGGCTTCTGGCGGCTGCAGGCCTGCTGGGTGCTGGCTCTGCTCTGTCCTGGGGGGGAAAGGTCAACCTGGGGTCTCTGCCTGTGGCCGCACTGGAAGCTAAAGTCCTGACGCCCATTCCCTCCACTTGCCATGGCCCAGCTGTCTGAATGGGTCGGACCCTGAGACCCAGCACACAGTCAGCGTGCAAACATCCTCACTGACGGGACAACCGTGCTGTGCTCCCCAGCCTGCCCTGCTCCCCACGCGCCTGGCACGCCCACCCACTCACACAGGAACTGCTCTGTGAGTCTCCCCTGGACACCTCTCCCCCCACCTGGGACACATCACCTTGACTCTTGGGGACAGCGCTCTTGTCCAGGCCCTGGGCCTCCTACTGGCCTGTCACCAGCCGGTGGTGGCCCCTTATCCAGCTTCCTGAGAAAGAGCCCCCTGAGTGCCTGGCCCCACCCCCACCTGGAGGAGCTAGGGTGGGAAGAGCCCTGCAAGGAGGGGCAGCCGCCTTAGCGGTGTGAGAGCTGCCTGCACCGGCCCCGCTGTTGCGTTTGCCACGTGTGTCTTCCCCACAGGCCTGCGGTTCACCGGGGCTCCCTTTGGAGCCCGCCCCCCTCTCTCAGGCCGACAGCGTGTCAGCCTCACGGTCAGATCCGGGGCCGCAGGACCCCATTCTGGGGCCCCTGCATGTGCAGGTGGCAAAGTTGGCCATTTTCTTCCATTAATCGGTCCCCCGTCAGTCTGATGCTTAGGCCATGGGCAGAAGGAAAACTCATTTTCCTCCACCACACAAGCCGTCCACACACTCAAAGGGCCCCCTCCCCCCAACACAGGGAGCCCCAACGCCCCCAGTCTCAGCTCAGAGACAATTCAGTGCAAATACAATGCAAATCCGCTGCAAAAAGCAATTGCAAATCTCAGAGAAAGCAGATGACAAGATAGGTGCATCAAAAGAAGTGATTTGAATATCAAAGCACCAGGAAAGGCCTCTGGGAAAGCCTGAGGAGGCCCCTGGGTGGCTTTTCAGAAAGGCTGGTTCTGCCTGAGCCGAGTGCAGGCCCAGAGGCAGGGCTTCCTGCACAGCAGCCTCAGGGCAGCGGCTGCGCCCACTTCGGGCGCTTTGTAAGGACTGTGGGTGCAGCTGTGTTAGGTGTGAGACTGAAGTAGGAGCTGCAGAGGCGGACAGCCCTCGTTTCCCCAGGGGCAGCCCCTCTTGCCCTCCCGCCGTCCCTGGGGTCACGTGAGGACCTGCCACTGGTGATGACACTGGGCAGCGCAGCTCTACGTGTGGCGGAGAGGAGAGGGGCCCCCGAGCCCAGCGCTGGTCCCGCCCTCCCAGGCCACACACAGGGAGGGCTCGAAGCTGTGTGTGGGACTTGTTCTGTTTGACCGTGGATCCCGGTGCCTCAGCCACCCCGAGACGTTTACTTTTAATGACTGATAACTTGTTCAGTGTCTGGGATGCCGATGGGTGGGGGGCTTGGAAGCCAATCAGTCAAAGGCACTTGCTCCCCTGGGAGACCCTTCAGGTCTGGCTTCCAGCTACAGGACACACAGGAGGGGCCAGCCGCCTGTCTGTCACTAACTGAGCCCACTGCGCCCCTCACCCCCTGGGGTGCGGCCTCTCAGCGCCCATGGTCCGGGGTTCAAAGGCAGCAGCCCGCAGCCCCCGCTCGCTCACCATCCTGCAGGGTGGTTACGGCCTCCGTCTCTGCGCTGAAGTCGCTGTCCCCAATGTCATTGGTGGCTTTGAGGCGCAGCTTGTAGGAGGTAAAGGGCCTCAGCCTGACAGGAACATGGGAGAGACCAGAGAGAGCCGGGCTGAACGGGGCGCGTGCCGGCGGGCCTGGGGTTGGGGCGGGGCGAGGGCACCTCCCCAGCTGTGCCCGAGATGCCTGGGGGCGCTGGGGCCTCTGGTCCTGGGACACAGGGGTGTCAGCTAGAAGGAGAGACATGGGTGCGTCTCCTTGAACCAACAGACTGCCTGCTCTGTGGGCAGCAGCCGGCTGTGGGGGCTGGTGGGGACCCTAAGGGCTGGGCCCAGGGCCGTACCTTTCGACCCTGCAGGCTGTGGCCTCGTGGCTGATGGATGAGGAGTAGGTGAGCCACTGTCCCCGGGGCAGCTCTCGCACCTGCACGGTGAGGTAGCGGATGGGGGAGGCCCCGTCGCTGCCCGGGACCCACTGCAGCCGGAGGCTGCGGGCGGTCACTTCTGCCTGGGGCACCAGCAGCTCTCTGGGGGGCGCTGGCCGCTCTGCAAGCACATGAGGACAGAGGGTCCGTGGGCGGCTGCCCCCCCCCCCCGTGCCCCCGGGAGGCGCACCTGAGCTGCCACACAGACCGAACAAGCCAAGGGCGGTGTCTGGTGTCAGGGGGATGTGAGGTTCTCCTACGGCTGCTTTGGGTGGCACTCCCTGGCTGGGATCTGATGGGACACCCTGCCTGCTTCCAGAATGTTCCGCCCTCAGAGCAGAACCAGCCAGCCAGTCAGCGGTGAACCACCCGGTGCAGCTCCCTGACCACCATACCATCACAGTGTCTGGGTGACACACATGGCCCTCAAGCACCTCGGGCCCCCTGAACCCCCTCCTTCTGGTTTTGGGCTCAGGGTGCCTGTAGCACTGAGCTGAGCCTGGGTCATTCCCGGCACCGAGCTCAGCTCTACCAGGGGGCGAGGCTGCCTCTGGGCTGTCCCTGGTGCTCTGTCCTGGGCTGATGGGGCTGGGGGCGGGGGGACACGCGAGGACCCAGCCTCGGAGCCAGTCGCTGGTGTACCCCTGTGTCTCCTCACCCCACTGGTGTCACTGGAGCAGCTCCACAGAGGAAACAATGGTTCAGTTGTCTGTCGTGACGATTTCTGATTGTGATTAGAATGTGGGGAGCAGAACAGGGCGGCCGTGGATGAATGGCCTGGGGAGGGGTCGTGCGGTCTAACTTAACTCCTCCTGGAGCACACATGGCCACGGCCCCTCGTCTCCCCCAGCCGTGGCCTGAGAGCCCCCCGATTCAGAGGCCCCTGCCAGACACACTGGTAACTGGGGCAGGGCCTTGCGCCCTGTCTGCCTGGGCCCCTGGACAGGAGCTGAGGGCCCCGGGGGCAACGTCCTCGCCTCTCAGGGAAGCAGCAGGTGGTGTGAGGTGGGCCAGGGGCTCAGGGCGCCTGCACCTTCAGCAACCGTCTCTTCCCCCTACTTTGCAATGTGCCGAGAACTCGGAGGGGCTGGATTAACTCCGAGGAAGAAGGCAGCAGCCACGGTCAGAATTGGGGCCCCTTTGGGAGTGGAATCGGGGCCCCGGGGCCTGCCCAGCACTGACCACCCCGCCCACGGTCCTGGCGCCCAGTCCCGGGTGTCCTGGCTCTGGGCCTGAGTCTATTCCTCCCCACAGGGGACAGCACGGGGGGGTGGGGGCTGGTGAGGCCGCACTGCACACGGCCAGGCGCACGGGAAGAGCACAAACAGAGCTGAAGGAAGGTGGGTGCTGTGACCACACGAGAACGGCTGCAGATGCTTTGGGAGGGGGGGGGGAGGGGGGGTGAGCGTTTCCTGAAATGCTGGACAGCACCGTGCGCTGACCATGGGGGCCCAGTTCTGAGCTGCATCTCTGCCTTTACACCGGGGCCGTCACGTCGGTCTGAGTGTGCCACCGTGCGGTACATGCTACGTGACGTGCCCAGCTCCAGGCGCGGCTCAGAGGGGCCCTTCATAAACGCCGAGCGCCCCGGCCGCCCCCGTGTGGGATGTGCAGGGTCTGACTGAGGAGGCCATGTGGAGGCCAGGTTCCCGGCTTTACGGCAGCCCAGCAAGCCTGCCCCCCCGCCATGGCTGTGACCCTGGGCCTCCGGGTCTCACCTCTCTTCTCGGTGGTGATGACGGTGGCCTGCAGCGGCTCGCCCCAGCCCTGCCGCGTCTTGGCGGACAGCCTGAAGACGTACGCGGACTCTGGGGCCAGCTCGGTGGCTGTGAACTGCCTGACGGTGGCGCCGACCTCCACCGCGGTGAATGTGTTGGGGCTGCTGCTGGCCAGGCGGTAGGCGATCTGGTACCCTGTGGGCGGGTGCTGCGTCAGGCATCCGGAGTGGCCCTGCCTGCCGCCCACCACCAGGTCTGGTTGGAAGCCCCCCCAGTGTCCCCCTTCCCCAGCCAGCGTCTGAGAGGCGATGCTACCGGGGGGCGTCACCGCGCGGTGACGGGCCTGTGTCCCTCTCACCCTTCACGAGGACAGACGTGAGGAGGGTTGCTCTTCGCCGTGGCTGCTGGTTCGCCCAGAGCACGCCGCAGCGGCCGTGGTGCTGCTGGGGGGCGGAGCCGGTGCCCTCCCCTCCCCTCCTGCTGTGGGGCCAAGGGCAGCGCCTGCCATTAGACAGCTCTTCAAACTTTGCCTCCTCCCAGTGGGGCCACGGCTTGTGGCTGGCGGACTGGTCAAGCACCAGCTGTGCTTGGGCCCCGGCCTGGGTGTGCTGGACGCGTCCTTTCCCATCACCGACTTCAGACCTCCCTCCCTTGTGGGGCTACGGGGGCAGCCTGCTGTTTAGGTGCAATGGGCACCCCATTCCCAGCCTCCTGAGACTCAGGACACCCAGCGCCCCAAGAACGGGACGACCGAGTCACTGCTGCCACTGCGGTGAGGTGCCTCCTTGGGACCACAGACAGTCTCGGCCCCTGAGGCTTAACAGGGTCTCAGCAGGCAGCACATTTATCCTCACCCTGCTCACAGGCGGTAAAGCTCAGAGAGGGTAAGCTGTCTGCCTGAGGTCACACAGTACGGAACCCGAGTCGGTCTGCTCCACAGTCACACTGTTCCCATGACTTTTGAATTGGCTCAAAAACAGTCCATGAGTTCAAGGCAAATAGTTTGAGGAAAGTCTCCCCGCTTCCCCCCAGGCCCCCTAGGCCCTGCAGCTCACTGGTCTGTGTCACTGAGAATGGGGGACATACAGAGCTCCCTAGCCACTGCCGCTCAGTGCTCCCGCTGCTCGGTGCTCCTGCCCATCAGTGTTTCCAATGCCGCTGATCGCTGTGTCAGACGCACGTCTGCCCTTCTGGTCCTTCTGGGTTTCATCTTGTTTTGGGTTCTTCTAGAACTGAACCTGAGTGGGACGCCGGCTCGGCCGCTGGCTCTCCGGCCGCGTCTCCCGGCCGCGTCTCTCCGGCCGCGTCTCCGGGCCACATCTCCCGACGTGCCCGCTGGATGACGGTGAGGCTGGCACACTCCCTCCTCCGCACACACCGCGTGCTGGCTGTGTGAACCTTTGCTCTCTTAAATGCATCTGTACCTGTTAGCTGATTTGCTGACCCTGTGCCTGCCGCTGGCACCTGCCTGCTGCTAGAAGAGCGACATAAATTCTGACCTCACGTCACCGGTAGCCCCTCCTTGGCTCCTATGAGCCGCGTTGTCACTTTTATGTTGGCGGAAGCTGGAGAGCATGGAAGGTGAAAGGCAGCACCCATTCTGCTGGCAGAAGCTGCCGTGGTCCCTGGGCAGCGCCGTCTGCCTGGGTGCCCGTCGGACCCGGAAGCTGACACAGGCCTCACGCTGGACGGGTCAGCCATGGCTGCGGGAATGACCCCCACTTCCACCTGAAGGGCAGCCAGTCTGCGCCCGGAACGAGGAGCCGCTGGCTGATAACACTGACACAGGCGTCCTCTGCACCGACGACAGCGATGAAGACAGGCTGCACTTGTCACCCCACACAGAGGCCACACCACAGACACGGGCACTGCGATCGGAACCGGACCGAACACAGCTCCCTGTTCCCCGGCTCCATCGCTGGAAGTCATGTTTCCACGTGTACGAGCTTGAAACAAAACTGGTTTTACTCCAAATGCAGGTTTTTCATTCTGCTCTCTTCTCACCACGTATGGAAAGTATTTTATTTTCTTCAGAAACGTGAGTTTTAGAGACTGGGCAACGTGTCCTGGTGCAGACCTGCAGAGCCGTCTGCAGCAGGGCCGGCTGGCACCCCTCTGCCCTGAGCTTCTGACATGTGGAGAGGACGCAGCCCCCTCGGTGCAGTGGAGGCGGCGCTGAGAGGCAGTGCACGTGTGTGCACGCTGCACAGTGCGCGTCGCTTGTGCCTAATGGCAGGCCCTCTGCGTCATCACTTCTGTCTGATCCAGTCCCCACAACGGGCTCCTGGGAGGGAACATCTCAGCCTGTGTGTGACATTCGTACCTTCCTAACATTTGCCCTAAAATAATACGCTCAGGCTCCCACTGTGTGGTCTGCTGGACACAGAGGTTAATGCCTAGATGTTACCTGGACATGTTTGCAATCCGCCCTGGACTCAGGACAATGAGGGAGAGCTTCTCTCTACACACAGATGGGCAGCCGATGGCGAGAAGGCATTTTTAGAGAATGATGGTGGAGTGTGTGGAGAGGCAAGAGCGCTCTGGGGAAAAGGCAGGCACACGGTGACGGCTGTGGGAAGCAGGGACCGCGAGCTGATGTGTTCATGGCCAGGTCAGGGGCTGCGGAGAGTGAGGCCAGAGGAGCAGGGTCGGAGCAGGGTCAGAGCGGGGTCAGAGCGGGGTCAGAGCGGGGGTGCACGCGGCTCTGGCCACTGGCGTTCAACGTTTAGGGTGAGTGAGGAGAACACGGGCATTCCGAGCGGCGGGGCCCAGGACGCAGGGCACTGATCCAGTGAGTATTAAAGCTGGCGTGTAAGAAAAGCCCGGAAGGTGGAGGAAGCATTGCACACTTAGAAGATGCGAATCGAGGAAGGGTGCGGGCTTCCGGCAGGAGGCAGGTCCAGAACGGCTGCCATGTGGGCTGCAGACAGGAGAGGCTGAGAGGCCGGGGCTGCGGTCTGGGGGTGGGGGTGGGGGGCTGAGGGCTGACGCCTTCTGCAGAGCCACACATGGCATCTCAGAGCCACGCACGGCATCTCAGGCGGTGGCGGCCTTTCAGGGACTGCGTGTTCCATGAGCTGACGGCGTCAGGCTGACAGCTGTTTGGTGCTCCATGGCTGGGGCCCTGGTGCTCTGGTTCCCGCCGCTGAGGCTGCTGTTCATGATTCGGGGAAAGAGGGAACCAGCCCACGTGCCCAGAGGCTTGTTGGTTTTACGGTGTGTCTGTGTGCGGGCTGGGATCAGACGTGCCTCAGCGGCTCTAACGTTGCCTCTGCCAGTGCGGTTCATGGGCCCCCAATTCCCAGTAGCCCCCACACACCCCTGCAAAAGCCAAGGTTGTGGGGTTCTGGCAGGGAGGCCGCGGGCGTTGGAGCAGCCCGTCCTCTCTCACTCCAGTTACCAGCATTTAAGGGTGTGGACAGCTGTGACCCGAGCCCATGCGGCCTGAGGGAGGCTCTAAATGCTGCAAGCTCAGCACGGTACAGCATGTACACACATGCACAAGGTCTTCCCCAGAGCGCCCGCCCTCGGCTCATGCCGTTAACCTCGTACGGAAACGAAGGAGCATGTTTTCATATAGATTACCGGCCCAGACGCAGGGGCTGCAGCGGCCGTGCTGAGTGGGGGAGCAGAGTCAAGGTCTGTGGGTGTGAAGTGAACCCCAGTCTGCATCTCTAGGAACCGTTTCCCCACCTCTCCTACAGCGCCCATAATTTGGCGTGCTGGCTGTAACAGCAGCCAGGTGACAGGTTATTCAGACAACACCACTTATGATCACACCCGACGGCCCTCACAACAGAGGCTCGCAGGGGGCGTGTCCTGCAGGACACACACGGCGCTGTTTTGTTTAGCGTCTACTGGCTGTGGCCAAGATGCTCGAGTCCTCCTCCCACCACTCAGGGACTCCAGGTCAAAATGCAAACTCCTCCCCACACCTGAGCAGCATCCTGAAATGGCCCGAAGTGGCCTCTTTCGATTTTTCTCATTACGACCAAAACGCAAAGGGAAAAAGTGTGCGGCGAGTGGTGAACATTCTTAACAGTCTGTCAGCTCATATTTACTGAGCTCAGGGTCACGGCGCTAGAGGTCAGGGTGGCCTCCAGACGCCGCAGGACGCTGGGTCACGTGGTCTTTGTCATGTGTCAACGTGGTAAGAGCAGTAAAAGCCAGTGAGGAACGGGCAAGTCCCAAGAGAAGGGCCAGAGGACACGCTCTGGGCTGCATGTGTCCCCCGTTCATATGTTAAAGGTCACCCTCAGAAGGTGACCGTATTTGGGGACAGTGTAAAGAGGTGATTAAGGTAAAGGGAGGCCATGTGGTGTCCCATCTGACTGCTGTCCTCGTAAGAAGAGGAGATGAGGACACAGACACGCACACAGGGATGACCGGTGAGGACACGCCACCTGCAAGGCAAGGAGGGGGCACAGAGGACCCCGGCCCCACCTGGCCAAGGGCGGTACCTCCTGAAGTTTGCAAAGACCTTGGATGAGCAGCTCAAGGTCATGGCAGCAGAATCAGAGCACAGGCCTGTCTGTGGTGAGAGAGGAACACGTGTGGACCACACACTTCCCTGCTACACGTCTGCCGTGGAGTCTGACTGTCACACTGACTCTTACCGGCCTAGGACGCAACAGTGAACTTGGAGCTCGTCACAGAGTCAGACTGGCCAGGAAGATGGGTGGGCGGGGCAGGGGGGAGCCTGGGTGGGTGGCCCAGGCAGGGCAGGGCCTCCTCCTCACAGGTCGGGAGACCCCGCGTTCCTGCAGATCCCTGGGACTGTGAGTGACAGGCTGGGAGACCCCGCGTTCCTACAGACCCCTGGGACTGTGAGCGCCAGGTCAGGAGACCCCGCATTCCTGCAGACCCCTGGGACTGTGAGCGCCAGGCTAGCGGGTCCATCCCCACCGCTCCGAAGGGCCAGGTACCTGGCCAGCACGAAAAGCCTGCTGTTCTCCAGGTGCCCACCAGCACAGCTGGGGGACATCTGAGCTGCTGGAATTGCTGTGAACGAGTGAACGGAATGCATTCTGGGTCATCAGAAGGCAGATTTCCATCTGCCGAGAACCCTCAGCGCAGTGCGCTGTCGGGGGCCCGTGGCTCTGCTGAGGACGGGTGCTCCGTTTGCCTCTCAGACACCTCACAGGATGGAGGAAACCCCCCTGCTGCCCCCTTACCCAGAATGACGCCGTTGGGCTCCTCGGGCGGCTGCCACACGATCCGCACCGACGTGAGTCTCACTTCAGGGAACACCAGCCTCACTGGCGGGCCTGGGGCTGAAGGGACAATGATCATGTGACCCAGGTGCCACACGGTGCCACGCGGGCAGGCGGGCGTGAGCCGAGCATGGCCACTACCGTGCATGGTGCTGTTGTGGGCGAAATGCTCTGAGCTTTGGGAAAGTGAGATCTGGAATTTGATGGGCTCTGCGTGGCCTCCCTGTTGGTTTGGAGAAAGCACCTCCATATCCGTCCTGCCTGTCTGCAGCTATGCTGGGAGCTAGAGGCCTGGCTGCTGAGTGGTTTGTGGGGTGAGAGTTAAGGGAGGGGTCTTGGGGGAGGGCAGAGTGGGGAGCAGGGGCCAGACACACGGTGACAGAAGGGAGCAAGGCTTCGGGTGGCGAGCACTCAGTAGTGTGCACAGATGGTGACTTATGATCTTGTACACCTGAAATCATATATTATTAACCAACGTTACTTCAATCAATGTAATAATAATAAAAAAATGTCACCAATCTGAAATAATTTCTGTTTTGGCTTTGACATGCGCAAGTAGGTGTCACATAGGTAAGAGGGCCAAAATTCTCCCCCAAATCCCCATGGAGTTACAATTATTGACGAAATGACATGTTTATAATCAATGCATTGTCCTAGAAAATTGGGTTGTGTGGACAAATGCACGCAATCATCCGTGTGGTACGGTGGGCACACCAATAACTAAGAGAGCAGGTGTGTACTATGGCACCACCGAATAACAGGGTCAACATGCCCGTAAAACACATTTACATAAACACACAGGCGTGTGTGTGTGGCCATGGCTAGAACTTCCTGTTGGAACTCATGCCGGAGCGACTCCTGGGTAGGGGACCTGAGATAATTGATGCTAAAATAAAAACATTTGGGTTACGGGTCTGCTCAGTTCTGCTTCTAGCTATCAAGCCAAGAATAGGATTTAAAATTTTAAATGTGTGTCATGACCCCTGTGTTGGGAAGAGCAAATCTCAGAAGGAGGTCACGGGCTCCCATGCCAGGCCCTGTGCATTCACGTGCCAACTCTGACGTCAGCCCTGACACCCTGCCCTGTCCCCAAGGCTGGCCCTGGACCCCACGGAGACGAGGGGGAGGGGGTGCATGCCTGTGTTAGGACCATGAGCGGAGCAGAAGCAGTCTTCTCTTTGCTGACTGCACGCTAGGAAGACACAGTTAAAGCTGACCGGGTTTGAAGGAACAGTGTTTAAAATGCCCTTTTACTCTGGTGTTACCCGGGACACACTACAGCTTCAGAGTTTTGAGAAGAAACAACCTTCAGGGCCCTGGTGGTCCTGAGGCTCTGTGTTCAGGGAGTTCAGATGAGCCTCCCCCTGGTCCAGGCGCCGCCGCTGTGCCTCGTCTGTGTACACACACACACACACACACACACACACACACAGGTGTGAGCTCAGCAGGCACAGGACCTCTGGGGCCAACTTAATTACTTCTGTAAAGATGCTTAAGAAAATCTACAGTTGTTTCACGTTTGTCAGACACTGTGGATCCCTGGGGTGGATGTTTGTGGGGAGGGAGGTCAGTATTTTTTCCTCTGACATGTTCACTACAGTCCATCTAATAACCAGAACGGGAAGGAGCTGACTTTCACGTGTCTGACGTCTGCAAAGTGGAAAAACTGGTGACTTCGACTTCCACAGAAACAGAGCCCTGGAAGGGTCTGTTCAGGTCTGAAGTCATAGGGGATGGGGCACTGGGCGCCCCTCAGACACGCGTGCTGAGCAGGAACCTGGTTTGCTCTCACATGCCGAGGCCGGGAGCAGCCAGCCCGGGACCATCGAGGCCCGTGGGCCGAGGAGGGAGGTTGTGGGGGGGTCTGCAGACACCCTGGAGCGGCCGCCGGCTTCAGAGTCGGCGCCCCAGGCCTCCACGGGCCTCCAGCGGGGTTCCAAGGGGGATCTGCACAGGGTCATGATTAGGCCGGAAAGGGTCCCTCCCGGCTGAAACGGGCCATATAAATGCTCTGTGACTGCAAGACAATCTTGTTATGTTCTCAGTGGGAAAAGGAATCTATGAGAATGGTGACCGAGCCGGTGGGCCCCGGGGAGGTGGGCGGCGGGCACGCACCGTCGTCCTTGGTCCGCTCCAGCACCAGCGGCGAGCTGGGGACGCCGCCCCCGATGCGCGTGAACGCCAGCACCTGCAGCTCGTACAGCACGAACTTGCGCAGCCCCGCCAGCAGCGCCGACTGGCTGTGGTTCCCTCGCACCACGTGGATCTGAGGCTCCGGGTCCAGGTCTTTGGCCCGAAACAGGACCTGCAGCAGCAACACACACGGGCGGGGCCGTGAGGACCGGAGCCGGGAGGGGTCGGGGCCGTGAGGACCAAGAGGAGGGAGGAGGCGGGGCCGTGAGGGTCAGGAGCTGGGAGGGGGCGGGGCCGTGAGGACTAAGAGCTGGGAGGGGGCGGGGCCGCGAGGACCAAGAGCAGGGAGGGGGCGGGGCCGTGAGGACCAGGAGCTGGGTGGGGGCAGGGCCATGAGGACCTGGAGCCGGGAAGGGGCGGGGCTCAGCAGCACGCAGCTCAGCCACAGGCCCCGCCCACCGCGCCCTTGCCCGGGCGCTGGGCTAAGGGCTTGCGATGATGGCGAAGGGGCACTGGAGCCGTGCCCCGGCCTGGCGAGCTGGCTGCCTCGCCACAGTGTGTGAGATCAGAGGCTCTGCTGGCAGCCACGCTGGTCACAGCAACCAGAGCCAGGACTCAGTCATGGACACGGATGTCCCACTTTCCACAGCAGCGGCCAGCAGCCCCCTGGGTCCCCAGCTCCTGCCTCAGGGTGAGCACCCCCACCTGAACCTGGGGCCCCAGACACAGCCCTCCTGAGAGGCTCCCGCCATGTCATGCTCCCCACCCCCCATGCCCCCACTTCTCACACAGAGCCCCCCGCCGCTGTCCCTCAGGCCAGCGACCCAGAGGCTGCAGAGGGCAGCTTTCACCAGGGAGGCGCCGGAAATGGCATGGTAGTGCCATCCCCAGGGCCCGGCGATGTGGCGGGCAGTTACGGTCACGGTGCCCACTCACTGGAATCACCACGCCTGCGGGGCTGCCACGTCTCATGGGGATTGGTGTCTCATGGGGATTGGTGTCTCATGGGGCCAGAGGGGAGGCGGGGGAGAGGGACCGATGGAAAGCACAGGGGAGGCTGCTGGGGTTTGTGCAGCGGGGGGTGATACGAGGGTGGCCTTGCCGGCCACATGCAGAGGCTCATCTGCTGCTTGGGGTGGTGATGGGACGGAAACAGAAATAAGTTTTCAGGGCCTTCACGAATGCCTGAGACACTGAACCCAGAATGGCTCCCGGAGGACATGGGAGGGGTTCAGCCCTATGGTGACCAGGTGACAACACATGTGCAGACGTGCACACATTTACCCAGTGACACGCAGCACTTGTCACAAGCAAGGTGCACTCTATGGAGCGGCCCCTTCGATCCTGTGCCCACCCTGCAAATGACGGCGCCTTAGCAAGTACCTTGTAGCCCAGTATGAGCCCGTTCTGGTCCTGCTCCGGCACCGACGCCCATGTCAGTAAAATCTGGGTGGAGCTGACAGCCACAGCGGACACGTTCTCAGGGGCAGCCGAGGGCACTGCAAAGGGCGAGTGTGGTACGTCGGTGCCCGAGGATGAAAGGCTTCTGCACGTAAAGGTGCGACTTGTACCCAATCAAGTTGTCCTTGGAATAGCGATGCATTCTGAGCACTTTGCAGACATCAGATTAAAACCCCAGGGGTCTAACAGAATGGAAATCTCTTTAATATTAGCAACAAATTCCACAAATCCTGGGTATTTAGGAGCTCAGTTTTATGAGGCCACCCAACAAGAAAGTGCAATCAGACTGTTTTTATATTCATGGGTGGGGGCCATAGACTTCTTATCTCAAGTGGGAAATCCTCACTTGCATACAGCAAGTTCACTGACATTTCTAACATGGCATTTGCGAGGGGGGAGCGGGGAGGGGAGGGAGGAGTCACTCAGTGCTAAGTGCGTGCAGCCCCCGCCCCAACCCCACAAGGTAGGCATTAATCCCCCGGATCTAGACAGAAACCAAAGCTGGAGAAATCTGAATCCATCCCGTTAAATGAAATGCTTTTTTACAAGATGGGTCAGTGGAGGCTAGCAGTGCAATTCTTGACTCATGTACGTAAGATACTGTCTTATTCTCTTCTGTTTACATAGGTCACTGAACTGACTTGTTGATATATTTGCAATGGTTCAGATATAATGTGTGTAAAGACTACAGACTTTAAAAGCAAGGACTGTATACTATAGTGCCGCGTCATCCAACCTTCTGGCTTCCCTGGGCCATGCTGGAAGAACTGTCCTTGGCTACACATAAAATACACGAACGACAGCTGATGAGCTCAAAAAAGTTGCAAAGAAAATCTCATTATGCTTTAAGAATGTGCGCTGGGCCCATTCAGAGCCCTCCTGGGCTGCAGGTTGGACACACCTGCTCTAGAAAATCGCAATTTGCTTTGCTAATTTTCTTGTGGGCCCATGGGAACCTCAGACGTTGCTCAGGTGGGAAAAGATGGGCCCACAGGCCTCAGGCAGCCAGAGGTGCCCTTCTGCGACCGGGCACGGAGCAGCAGGCCTGGGTGTGATACAGCCCTCCAGAACCTCCATGGCTGAAGAAGTGCAGAACCTCAAGTTCACCGCGTTTCGGGGAGTATGCAGGACCCCTGTCACTCAGCCCCTTGGGACCGCCCTGGGGCTCACTGTGCAGCTGCCGTGACCTGCCCACGGTGACACCTGTGGCCAAACTGTCACGTGATGCTGGGCGGCTCTGAGGCGTACACAGGGAGGAGAGACGTTCGCAGGCTCTGGGGGCAGCCAGACTCAGTGAGGACCCTGCGGCGTGCGGCCTGGGGAAGCTGTGTGATCTCGGAGCCTCGGCTGCCCCTCCTGTGAATCAGTGAAGCCAGCCTCTCCCCAGCCTGGTGACCAGCACTTGGCTTTGCAATGAGCTGGCGACCCATGGCTGCCTGCTCTGAAGAATGTGAGGTGATGTCGGCAGCACCCCTCCAAGGGGCCAAGATGACAGGACGTGCTGTGACGTGCCCAGCACCCAGAGCATCACTGGTGGTCCTGCTAGGACCCTATGAAGGGAGGGTGTGTGAATGAGGTGCTTCCGAAGCAGGAACACCCGCGGGGGCTTTCTCTACCCTCGATCTACAGACTCACTCCCTCACTCATTTGTTCATGGATTATTCCCTCACTTGCTCACTCATTCATTTACTCAATCATCTACCCATCCATTCAGTCATTTGCTCACCCGCCCGCCCACCCACCCAAGAACGCACGCGTTCACAAGTACGTCCTCTTAGAGCAGAGTGACGGATGGCTGTTAGTCCACGAGTCTGAACACAGAAAACAACGCGGGTCTGCACAGCAACGCTGCTCGCTGACGTTTCATCCCTAGATTTTCTGCACCAAAGGGATTTGATTTTGTTACAGGTTGAACTGTGTCCCCCCAAAATTTGTATGTTGGGAGTCCTAACCCCCACGACCTCAGAGGGCGACCTTATTTGGAAATGGGGCTGTTGAAGATGTGGTCAGTTGAGATGAGGCCACACTGGAGGAGGTTCGGGCCCCGTCCAGTATGTCTGGGTCCTTCTGAGAACGGCACGTGAGGATGCCCCAGGAGAAACCAGGGGAGACTGCGCTTAAGCCGGCACAAGCCAAGGGGCTCCCTGAGTGGGAGGCCGGCCTGGGACCAGCCCCCCAGGACCCCCCGTGCTCTGAGCCGTGACAGGGTACACTCCTGCTGCTTTAAGCCACCCGGTTTTGGGGACTTAGTCGCAGCCTGTGAGAGAAAGGCCTGGATTCACGCACGTGCGGGAAGAGACCAGCCCGGCCAGGCACGGGCCGGGGGAGAGCAGAGGCCGGCCTGACGGTGGATGCTGGGGACCTGAGCCGGGGGCCGGGTGGTGTTTGCACCCCTCTGTCCCCTCTTGTCCCTCCCCATCTCCACTTACTACCATGACCGTCTTCAGAACACAGGCATTGGGCTGGCTGCCCACGCAGGTCAACCGTGTGTCCACAGGACAGAGGGGGCGCCCGTTAGATACATGGTTTCTCCCCAGATATGTCACTTGAGCCATTCATTTGGTTATTTAGTCATTCCACAAAACAATATTAGTTTGAGCAGTTGCGTGCCACAAAAACAATAGTCATAACTTCAAGTGTTCCCTCTGGAGGGGAAGGCTTCCTGCCACCCATGCCTGTGTCCCCAGGGCCCAGCCCCGCTCTCTGTGCCAGGCTCCTGGGTGGGTGTCAGCCATCCCACATGGCAGGGACAGATGGGGACACTGCTCATACATATGCTTATTTGGTAGAAAACGAGTGATAAGCTGTGAACTAGAGGAGTCACTGTCATTAACAGAAAAGGTCAGCATATGGATTACCTGACTTAATTTCCCGACTCTATTAGGATAAGAAGAGAACATAGACAAGGTGTCAGCCCTACGCCCTAAACCCCTGTCCCTGTGTGGAACCAGGGAGGCATCGTCATGGCAACAGTCCAGTCCACCTCTCAAATCCTTAACTGTTTCCTGCGGGTCTTGGAAATGGTTAAGTGCCCAATTCTCACGACAGACCGACAAATAATGGCAGGTCTCCTCAGGCGTGGCAGCATGTGCATCCGTTTCCCAGAGGGGCCACGGTGTCCCCAGTGACTGAGGGCGGCCGGGTGACCTCAGTCGCTCTGATGGTGATCAGAACACGCTGGATTTCTCACGAGGACAGAGGCACAGAAATGGCCCCGCTCGGGATTAAAACCCCAGCTGATTCCATTTCCACCAGATGAAAATGGACAGAAATCTCACCCGCTAGCGGTTAGGAGGTGCACTCAGCTCCTTTTCCAACCTGACGCCCGATGTGCTGAGACAGCTCGAGACACTCCCCTTCCTTAAAAACACCACCATGCAAAGCACTGGTTTTCCCTCCTTCCTCTGCTCTCTCCCTGCTCCGTTTACAGCTATTCCCTGTGTACGCTCATCTTCAAGGACCGGGAGCGGCTCCTTCCTTCTGTTTCCGAAAGTGTAGACCATGCCAGCGAGCGGCCTCCATCCGCTGCAGACTGCTGAGCCCACGACGCCCGGACGCCAGCGGGCAGCAGGCATGCTGTTGGCACGCTGCCCCCGGGGCTAACAAGGTTGACCAGAAAGACTTGTCCTGTGGGGGACCCCTGGGGGGGGGAGTGGGCAGGTTTCAAGAGGCAGGTGTTGCCTCGCTGCCCTTCCTCTGCCCCCAGAGCCTGGATGCAGAGGTGCCCAGTGCCCCGGGACGGCAGAAGCGAGGTCACAGGAGAGGCCACCAGCCCATAGGACAGCCACCCCGACTGCCACGTGCGAGAACGGGACGTGACCTGCGTCTGCTCATTAGTGGGGGCGGGACAATCTCCGCGCCCACCCTCCTCTGGGGAGAGGAGGTCTGCAGCCCCCTGCGTTACACAGACCCCTCCTGGGAGCTGGTCAGGGCTGGTGAAAATGACCTCTTGGTAGCAATACAACAATGTGAGTCCAGCCCCTGGTGGAATCCATCATCGATTTCCAATCAGTGGCACGGGCCCGGATGAAGTGTGACTGGAATTACTGTTGAGGGTGACCCGTGACTGGGCTCAGACCGTGCCTCACAGACACAGTGGGGAGAGCCGGTGAGATTCGGGGGGCTGAGTGTCACCCCTGGGAGATAGGGCGGGGGTCTCACCTGACTCGCGCGTCCGGCCCCGCACCACCGGGCTCCAGGGCCCGGCCCCAATGGCGTTGAACGCCTGCATCTGCAGCTCGTACTCCGTCCACTCCTCCAGCTCCTCCACGGTGGACTCCCTCTCCAGCCGGTCGCTGACGAGCTGGGTCAGGGGCGGCGCCTGGAGGTCTGGGCGCCAGTACTTAATCCTGTAGCCTACTGACTCGGGGTTCCCGTTGTACTGGGAGTCGGGGAGGGGCTGCAACAACAATGGCCGCTGTGAGCCACACCTCGGAGCGTCCCCGGCCCGGGTCTCCCGGCCCGGCCCGGGTCTCCCGGCCCGGCCCGTTGTAGGCGGCCAATTCCATGGGAGACGGTTTTTTTGGGAATATTCTTAGAAACGTGACTTTTTGTCCCAAGAATTCTTCTATCAATTCAATGAAATCCTCACGGTAAATTTAGGTGAATGTGATTTCTTTTAATACATTGGGCTTAATTGTGTGGGGAGATGCTCTGATTAGGTATCAGGCTGGCTCTCTTACAAGCACTGATAGTGGTGCATGTTGACTCAGTGTGGACTTACAGGTGCAGCCTGTCCCGCCACCGGCTTCCTCCCCGCAGCGACTGCTGGGGGGGCAGCGAGCAACGGCAGCAACGGCAGCAACGCCGGGCCGGCCTGAGAGCCTGCATCTGCGGGAAAGGCCACCCTTCCCGTCTCCTGACCCAACTGGACTCGGGGCAAAGGCAGGGCTGAGACCGTGCATGGCTGGGCCCACAGGCGTGCCCTGGGGGTGGGAGACCACCGCCCCAGCCCCCTCACCCCTCACTCACCACCCAGCGCAGCCGCAGGCTGGTCTCGCTGGCGGTGCGCACGGTGATGCTGGCGGGAGCCACGTCGGGGGGCGCCTGCAGCGTCTGGATGACCCGGGAGGATGGGCTGAAGGGGCCGGCCCCCACAATGTTCACTTGCCTCATGCGGAACCTGGGGGCGAAGCTGGCGTGAGAGTTACGCTGCGGGGCCAGGTCACGGGGAACCGGAGCAAGGCAGCGCGGGACAGAGACCCCAGTACTCCGGGGGGTTTGGACAGTGTCCCCTCGCGTCAGCACGGCAGCCACTCAAGGGCACCCTCTTTCCATCGGGTGTCATTAAAAATGCAAATGACATAGACGGTCCTTTTCTGAAAGACTTCGAAGAGTGGTAACTCTACTGCAAATTAACAATTTCAAACCCCCTAGGGAAGCATAGTGCGGGGGTTATGTGACCACAGACATGTCTTCAGGTGCACCTGGCTGATTCAAGTTGAGGATCATATCAGGCTCAGGGTTCACGTAGCTATTTACCAGAGCAGGAGCTTCAGGAAGTCACTGCTGAATGACAGTGTTGAAGTCCAGTGTCTTTTTAATGACCAAGGGCACCCACACCCCATTCCCTGTTGGTTCAGGGGGGTAGCGATGGCCCCAGAATCTGGGACCCTAACCCCATCGGTAACAGACCACCAGCAAATCAGACTTGTCTCTGCTTCCTGGTGTGTAAATGCTGCTGGATGAGCCGTGTTTTAAAGCTCATGTCCCCACTGTCCGTTCTAGCTCTTCTTATATCTGCAGTGATCTGAACAGAACGGACTTACAAGAAAGATTCTCAAAGCGCACACATACCCTTACTGCAGTGGCTTCCTAAATCTCTGTGGATTTAAGGCAGGGGCACTGATCTCTCATTGCAGTTTCTGATCTTAGAAATAATTATGTAGCTGATACTAATTTCACACAGTAAGTCTTCAATCCCAACAGCACGTTCCATGTTAAGTGCTTTTTTCCAAAAACTAGTGTTTGGTATCTTGATTCATCTGCTCTAATCTCGGGAAGGACGTTAAAATGAACAGATAGTAAACAGCATCTGTCACTAGGTTTAAAAAGAAAAACGACCCTAGCGCTGGTGTTACGCAGAAAAAACATTCCTCACAAAGACGTCATTTCACCTTTCACTCCCTGAATTAGTCATTCTTGGTCTTTCACTCCCTGATCTTACGAAACGCATCCGTCCTGGCAGAACAGTGACATTATCAAGGTCTGCGTCCAGCGATGACTGGAAGCTGCATCGCCTCCGACCCTCTTACGGGAAGTCATGGCACCTCATGATCACGCTACGCTTTGTGAAGGCCACGGATTTACTGCCTGGAGAAGCTTCAGGATCAAGAAGCAAAAGGGTAAACAGCATGTTAAGAGCTTGATGAGTGAGCCGCGGGGCTCCTGGGCCCTGGCAGGGGGTCGGGGGCCTGCCCCCAGGACATCTGCTTCGTTTACACACGACACGTCCACAAGCCCCAGGAGGCCGCAGGCCCCTGGCTGTGTGACAGGCTTCGTTGCAGGGTGTTCCGCTGGCACCGACGGAAGGAACCTGGCACCTGCGGGAGCCCTTCCTTGGAAGAGCGTTCAGCCGCGTGTCCTGCTCCCGCAGGTTCTGTCCGCTGCCAGGGCCACGGGGCACCGCCTGCGTGCGTGCGCACGACCGGGCTGGGCACTGGGACGCCCGCGCCCTCCGGGCTGCGTGGCACGGGCCGCCTCACCT
Source organism: Craseonycteris thonglongyai (assembly GCA_004027555.1). NCBI lineage: Eukaryota > Metazoa > Chordata > Mammalia > Chiroptera > Craseonycteridae > Craseonycteris > Craseonycteris thonglongyai. The sequence goes on from PVKE010003755.1 coordinate 49,978, forward strand.
GTAGTGTGTGTAGGGCGTGAGGTTTGGGATCTCCAGCGTCTGCGTGTCGGGTTCCTTCTCCTCTTCGTAGAGGCTGACCCACTCCTCCTCATCTCCGATGGCCCCGACCTGCGGGAACAGAGCTGTTGGGACCAGTGGACCAACCGCAGGGCCTGGCAGAGCCACCGGCGTCCCCCACGTGGGCGGCGAGTTGAGTCCTGCACGTCCCCTGCCCCCAAATTGTGCGCTGGAGGCTCAGGCTGCTGCTGTCCCCATCGCGGTCAGGACCTGGGCCCTCAGAGGGCCCACCTGGGAGCGAAGCCCCTGGGAACACACTTCTGAGGGCCGGGACACCCCGGGCTGGCGGGGGACCCATGTGCCCAGCTGCCCTTCCTCCTGGATGACAGTGAGGACTCACAGAGAGGCCCAGAGAGGGGAGACTAGGCCAGGGTCCCACGGGACCCCCGTGGCTGGTGTCCTCACTCCGGGCCCAGAGCCATCGCCTCCGCATGGTGACCGGGGGCTGAGTCGGCCCTGCTCGGCCCCCACCCTGCCTGCCCCACAGCAGAGACCCCCACAGGCCCAGCCCTCCCGCCGGGGCCGGGGATGGGGGCTCCTGCAGACACAGACGTGCCCTCTGGGTCCAACAGGTCCCTGCGTGGGGTCCACACGGCTCCTGGCCTGCACCTCACCCGAGACCCTAGTAGTGTCTTCAAGTGGCTCTGACCCTCCTGGGACCCCGCTCGTGACTTCTCTGGTCCTGCACGTACTCCCGTTGGCTCCCCTGGGGCCCAGCCTGTTGGCTCAGCACCCGAATGCGTCTACAGATAGCCGTGCACATGACTGTAGGACCAGTATGGAGAACAGGTTGTCTCACAGCACCACACGCACCTCACCACCGAAAACAGTTTATGTTACAGACCCCCGGGGGGAAACAGTGATACAATGAAAGGTTTCTGTTGCGATCTGAGCGACCAAGATTCTCTCCAGTGAGAGACACAAGCCCTCCAGGCTCACTGGGCCCCTCGGGCTCTGGCTGGATTTCCAGCCCATCACGAGCGTGTTCTAGAAGGAGCTGGCTGTGCAGGAACGGTGTGCTGGATGCAGAGGCTGCACAGCTCTTTAAAGATGAAACAATTCAGAGCTCTGCGGGGAAGCTGGGATTTGGGCGCATTCCCCCCACTTCTCCCTTTACAGCGAACAAACAGCACTTTGCAATACTGACTACAGAAGCTGGAACGCCACACATTTCAAATACCACTCCACAGGCAGGGGCGTACGTTCCCACGAGGCAGCCGCCACCCAGAGGGCTCTGAGGCCGCCCGCCTTCCCGTGGGGGCCCCTCGGCCCCCCCCACACGCTCTCACTTCACGCCCGGGGGTCCCAGAGCCTGCCCCCCTTGCCCGCTGTCTGCCCTGCGTGGGGCCTGGGATGCTCGCTAGAAACCAGTCACCGGGCAGCACCCCTGACGCCCCTGCAAAGCCGTGGCCACCCGAGCTCAGCACCCCAGAGGCCAGGAGACCAATGGCTACTCAGAGGAGGATCATTAACCTCATCCCACAGGAGGGGGCAGGCAAAAAATGGCACCCAGGGGTCTGGGAGGGAGAGGGAGGGGAGGGCGGAGGAAACAGCCCTCTTTCCACCCAGAGCTGAGGGAGGAAAAAGACTCCAGGAATCCATTCCGTGGCCGCCTGCCAAGCCAGGGCCCCCTCTTGGCGAAAACTCTCGTATCAGCAGGAAAACTTGCAGGCCAAGCAACTTGCACTTAGCAAGTCCCCTCCGGTGCTGAGCGGCCTCTCCATCCACTGCCCCAGCCAGACAAACCCCCCCCCCCAGCCCCGGGAGGCGCCCCCCCTCCCCCCGCTCCGGAGGCAGCTGAAGGGCTCAGCTGAGGGGCTGGATGGGGCCTGGCCCCTCCCAGCTCACCCAGGGAGAGCCGGAGGCTTTCTGACTCGTCCTTAGCATCTGTAACAGTAATTCTCACAAGTCTCATTTGTCCCCATCACTAGATTACATCTCAGTGGCCCTGCACCCTGCCCCCCAATTTTGAGTGTCTGGAGGCAGGGAGGGAGAGGTTTTTATCCTTAGGGTCTAGCATGTAGCATGGTACCTAAAGCCTACCACACAGTAGGTGCTTAATAAATGTTCGCTGGATGTTTTAGATGGAGCAGACATAAAACTTAATGACCGGAGAAATGAAACGTACAGGCAAATGTAAAACCCCCACAACAGAATGAGGGAGAAAGCACGGAGCAGGCCGCAAAGGGAACAGGAAACCGTGCCTCTTGTAAAATTTCTTTTTGGTGCCACAGCTACTGATTTACATGCATGCTGACCTCCATCTCTCGCCGATGACATTGCAGTGAAACACTCCCCTCAGTCCGACTTGAGTTGTCACTTAGGCTGCAGTATTTTCTTGTCCTGTGGTCTTTTTAAAAGTCCCATAATAGAGCCTAAGAGGATCTGATGGACTAATGAACGCAGGCAGAGGCCACTTGAAGCCGTCCAGAAGGGCCAGACCTCCGGCGCTGGCGGAGGCAGCAGAGGACAGTCACGGGAGCGGTGTTATTAGGGACAATCGGAGCTCTCTGAGCCTGTGGCTCACTGTCACCCGTCCCCACAGGCCGGAACGCTCCGGAGAGCATTACCCCTAGCTAAGCAGCTGCTGGCCTCGGCTGACGTACACAGGTGACTGTCTGGTGAAGGAGTCATTAGAGCCGGTGACAGCCTCCTACACACTCAAGACAGACGATGCAGAAATACCGTCACTCTTTTCATTCTTATTATGAAAAAGGAATTCCACTGTGTCAGGGTTCATTACAAGTGAAATGCTGACAGATACTTATCAAGAGGCCCACGGCGGCCCTCAAACCCATCCACAACGAGGGAAGGAGGAGATGCAATTAGCGGCTAGAAAGCCCCAACGCCAGACCTCCCCGTGGCGATGAGAGCAGCGTGACCCGAGAGCAGTGTGGCCTGAGAGCAGTGTGGCCTGGGACACTGCAGGGGGCTGAACACGAGCCCTTCTTTCTCCGTCAGAGAACAGGCAGCCGGGCGGACAGTGAAGTGCACCCAGGATGCGTGTTTAAGGGATGGACTCTGTCCCCGGGGCAATGGAGCTTGGGGATGCGGGACCGGGCCTTTCTGAAGCTGGTTCTGGTTCCGTCTGAGTGAATTCGAGACACTGGCAGCTTGGCTCTTGATGGACTCTCTGGGTGCTGGGGCCGCTGGCTGCTGGCCCCAGGTGTGTGGGCCTCGTCCCGAGAGGCCCACCCTGTCATCTCCCTGGGGACTCGGCCCCGTGTGACCAGAGGCTGAGCCGGCCTGGCCCTGGCCCTGCACTGCTTTTTCCAGCCCAGGCCTCCAGGACGCGGTGAAGCCCACGCTGCCCCAAGCAGTCTCCTCTGAGCGCAAACGCTTGCCTTGGCTCCGTTACTTCTACCACGTGCTTCCATTTATGAGGTGCTTACTGTGTGCGAGTCCCATGCTAAATGCGCAGCGATGCTCCCAATGCTGTGACAAGGGCACCGAGGCTGGGCAAGGCCACGCGACCCAGCCCGGGGCGCCTGACTCCCAGCCGTGGTCCTCACCCCCTGGCCCACTGCCGCACTGAGGGACCTGACACCTGCACAATGGCTTGTCACTCACGTGCTAACTTTGCCGGTGGCCCTCAGACCCTACAGGTCCCAGCTGGTCGCATCTGGCAAACGGCCAGGCCCCGTTCAGGGCGGACATGATGAGGTGGGGGGCAAGCCGGGGTCTGAGTAGCTCACTTCCACCTTCCAGGCCGTGTCACTGCCGAACTCGTGCCACTTTCATAGACTCGTAACAACGTCACTGGAAACACATACGTGGGAAAGTGGGCCGTGCAGACCGACACCGTGGGACAGAGGTTCATGTGCAGGGTGCACACCTCCTGTTTTTACAAGGCACGTCTTCCCAGATGGGGGCTGCTCCAGGCCCACTGCTGCCTGCTTCTCCCGCGACTCCGGTGTCGTCGGCAACCAGGTCTTAGCACCTCGTCTGCTCCGTGCATCTTCCCTACTTGCTGAAGGCGGGGGGCGTTTTGCTTCTCCAGGAGCCCCCCGAGTGTGCACGGGGCTGGGCCGCGGCAGGCGCTCGGTGCCTGGCAGTGGATGAAAGTGTGGAGAGGAGGCAAGGGCGGCCCCGGGGAGCAGGGGAGTACCCCACGGGGGCTCCCGGCCACACGGGGGGCTTTGAACGTCGGGGCAGCTTAGGCACAGAGGGAAACACCGCATGTGAAGAGAGAAAGTAGATGGCTCATCTGCCAAGACCACGTTCTCCCTGAAACTCACCTCAGGGAGAGGCCTCAGGACAAGGGAGTGGTGGGAACAGAAGGCTCCAGCCACCCCCTGAACCAGGCAGGCCCACCCCGCGGCTTCCCTGGGCCACACATAAGACACACTCACACGAACGATCACTGATGAGCTCAAAAAAAATAATTGCAAAAAAACCAAATCTTATAATGTATTAAGAAAGTTTATGGATTCGTGTCGGGCCATTCAGAGCCGTCCTGGGCCGCATGTGGGCAGCTTGCCTCGCTCTGTGCCCCGGGGGAGCCAATCAGCAAACAGAAAAGCAAGGCACTGGGGCCGTCCATTTGTCAACCCAGGCTCCGGCCCCTCGGGGGACGTGCGCTAGGACAGAGGTCTCTGTGCCCGACTTCTCCAGGGAAGGGGTCAGCTGCCCCCACCCCCGGGCCACCTCCCCATGGCTCCCTCTCTGCGCTTTAGTTACCGACCAGCGCTGCGCCGCCGTGGGCTTGATTTTATGAGCCCATAACGCTCTCTGAAACAGCTCCTTTTAAGAAAATGGCTACCATTACACACAAATAAGCACTAAGTGGGCTTTTTCCCCCGTCCCATTTTCGGAGTGAAAACGGTTTTATCTGGATCTAAAGTGTTAGCAGCAGCATCTTCATTACTGAGCCTGCTCAGGGCCGCCCAGGAGGAGGCGCGATGGGCTCTCGGCTGTGACAGCTCCGCAAATGGCTGCGAACGGCGGGGAGTTGGCGGAGGAGCCTCGCAGGGGAAGCGGGGTGGCCGATGACACCGGGTGTTCCCTGCTCACAGAGCACAGTAAGGATGTGGGCAGCGCCCACCTGCTCTGCGGCCCGAGGTTCCTGAGTACACGCAGCCTGGCTGGGCCGGGAAGGGCGTTGGGAACCAGAACACTCGCACATCAGCTTGTGTCGCAGGCTCCTGGGCGACGACCTCTCCCACCCAAGACGCACGCCTGTGCCTAGGAACGCGGCCTTCTTGCTGCTCTTTAGTGGTGGTCAGAATCGGAAGGAAACCATCTGTTTTTTGAGGGTATGATTGAGAAGTGGATGGAAGGGAAACGAAGTGGGAAGCACCGGCCAGCCGGGGTGTTTCTGTAGGAACTGGAAGGCCGCTCCATGGCTCTGCCCCAGGAACGGCTGCAGTGCCTCAGGGGGCTCGGGGGCTCTGACGTGGTGGGCAAGGCCCTCCCCAGTCCTGCCGGCTCTCCATGCAGCTGCCTGCTAGGGGTGACTTCTCGGAGAGCCGGTGGCTCAGCTCTGCGCCTCTCCAATTCCAGCCCACGTCCTGCACAGAGTAGGAGGCGACAAGACTGGGGGAGGGCGCGCTGGGGTCTCACTACAGCCCAGAAGGTCTGGTTCGGCTTGCATTCATTCAAAGGGAATCAGGTATGGAATGTTCCAGAAGGCTTCATCTGTACCACTTAAAGGGCCCCGCCGTCCTTAGCTTAGGAAAGGTGGAGACTTCCCCGCGGCATTCTGGGAGAAGTGGCCGGGGTGACCCGAGTGAGGGTTCAGCAGGAGGACTTGGCCTGGGGGAGGGGTGTGCGTGCTGGGGGAGGGGGCTGGAGTGACCATACTGGTACTAAAAGCCTCTATGATCAAAGCAATGGGTGCACGAATAGCTAATAGACCAGAAGGGAAAGTTCCAAATGACCCAAGTACATTTGGAAGTCTAATATCACAAGTCAGGAGGAGGCAAAGAATGAACTGTTTTAATAAATGGCTCTGGAGCAATTAAATAACCACTTGCAATATGATCAAAATGAATTCATACCTCACTCCATAGATAAAGGCAGATTCCAAATAGAGGGAGATCTACATGCAAAAATGGAGCCATAAAGGTGTTAGTAGAAAACTGGGTGAATTCCTTTATCACCTGCGAGTGGGTGAAGCCTCCTTCTATGGCTCAAATCCAAAAGCACCCGACAGAAGGTGGATCAATCAGACTGCAGGTGTTTGGTTTTTTTTGCATGTCAAACAATCACATACAGTGCTGATGAGAACACAAAATGTTCCAACCTGTAGCAGAGGGACTGGGTCAGGTCCAGAAAATGCACTTACAACTCATTGTTCAATCCAGCAACCCCACTCCTAGCAACGTTGCCCCAAGATTTTGTGGCAAGAATACAAGACCGTTATGCAAAAGGCTGACGACAAATAACTCCCCTTCCCCTGAAGGGCTCCACACCCTCCTCCCTGGGACCTGTGAGTATGTTACTGGAGACAGTGACGGGGGCTTCGCAGACGTGACTGGGGGTGGGAGCCTGAAGTGGGAGCTGATCCTGGATCAGCTGCGTGGAAGAGGGAGGCGGGCCACGGGCCAGAGACGTGAGGGAGGAGGAGGAAACGGGAGCCTCAGGCCGCTGCTGGCTCTGAAGGGGCAGGAAGGGGCCTCGAGCCACGGAGTGCCATGGCCGCCGGAAGCTGCGCCGGGGACAGCCAGCTCGCGTCCACCACACCAGGCAGAGAACGGAGACAACCACGAATGAGAAGGAGCCGAGTCCCTCTACAGCCTCCAGATGGGAACGCGGCCGTGCAGCCTGTGAAACCCAAGTTGGACTTGGGCTATTCAAGCTGCTGAGGTTCTGTCCGTTTGTCCTGGCAGCGATGGGAGAGGAACGCACTCCTGACGTCCACCCACAAGGGACCAGCTAAGTGAACAAGCCGCACATGGGCCTGTGGGGAGAAGATGCAGCTGGGAGAGAGCAGAGAGTGTGCTGTAGGACGAGGCACAGTGGGCCTCAGGCGGTGATGTCCACGGAAGGAAGCCAGGTGCAGGGGCCGAGCGCGACGGGGGCACAGGCCCGGGCCCCCACCTATGGCACCACTCACAAGCCAGGACACAAGGCCCAAAGCGGGCTTGGGGAGGAAGGCCAGCAGGAGCTGTTCTGAACCCACCGTTTTTAAAAATAGTTCTGACTTTGAGATCACGCAAGTAAGTTACCAGCCCATTTGTTAAAAAAGTAAAATGATTTTTAGAGAAAGCAACCCCTAAAGACTGAAGCAAAAGAACAAAGGAACAAAACAAAAACCCTGAAGGGAATGAGTCCGAGTTTGCGTTAAGTGGGTGGTGCAAGCCCAGAGACCACAGAATGCGGGGCCTTGGAATTCAGTATTTTGGCTGCACATCCGGGGAGCAGCACAGTCTAAGGACAAATACTTAAACTCACTGGTAGCAGTGCCATGAATCCCCTCTTGACACAATAGTAGGAGAAAGAGAGTAAGTAATGATGTTAATGTTGCGAAGAAAAACACAACTTTAGTGCAAGGGAAAGGGTACTTAAGACATAAGTTCTAAGCGGAGTAATCTTAAATTAAGAGTTGGAAGTATCAGTATGAACTCATGATGTTTCAAAAACTGTTTTTCCCCTCCTCTCTGTATCCACTGGAAAGGTCTAGAAGGTGACCAGCTAGCGGCAAGGAGCTCCCCTCCCGGGCCCGGAGTCTGTAGCCATGGGAAGCAGGGCCCCTGGCAGGAGTGTCTTGGTTTGCGCTGAGGGCAGAGGGCACCAGGTGACCCTAGGACATCCTGCTGCAAGGAAACCATCAAAGATCCATAACCTGTCAAAGGCCCAGAACTAAGGGGCTGCCCACAGGCCAGGGCGGCTCAGCTTTAGGTTCAGAAAGAACAGAGGCCGCGGTGACTGAAATGTACCGAATGTGTAAGCATCTAGGACATAAGGGCTCAGGGAAAGGTTGGCACAGAGACAGGACTAGCTGCTTAGCATGGGGCGCAATGGGGTGCAGCTCCTCTCTCTGAAGTGGGAGTGAGGGAAAAAGACGCACGGTGTGCTCAGTCCTGCTCCCGGTGCTCCGGGAAACCACCCGCCTGGGGTGAGGGGCCGTGCTGCTCCCGGTTCCAGGAAAGACAGCAGATCACCGTTCCGAACGTCTTAAGGACACACTTGTTTCGGGCCCTTGGGAACTGGTGGGGGACAGGACAAGGGGGGGACCAGGCTGTGGGTCTGTGTGGCGACCCCAGGAGCGGGACAACTGGACACTGTGTGTGTGCCCAGAGGTGCTGCAACCCGAACGCATGATGCCACCCGGGAAGCGCGCTCCATGGCGACAAGACAAGAGGGGGGCACTGATGGAATCGAGAACTGGGAGTGCACTTCCAGTTCACAGGCGACACCTCCCAGAGGAGCAAGGAAGTCCGGGCACAAGTGCAGAATGTTCCGAGGGACAAGTGACAGGCAATGAGGTGGGGAATAGAGGCCGGGAGTCCAGATGGAAAGGGAGGTTGTCTGTAGTGACAAGGCGGATGAGGGGCTGGGGGCAGGGCCCCAGGGAGGAGTGACAAGGGGCACAGGAGACGCTTGGGGGGAGGTTTGTGGTCACTGCCGTGACCGTGAGGGCTTTCACAGGTACAAGGACATGTGTGTCTAAGTCCACGCTCATCACATGGGACTCTAAAGACATGAGGCTCTCACTGTCCATTACACCTCGATGGAGCTGTTCAAAAACTTTTCACACGGTTAAGGACACATGACAACCAAATGGATAGTGTGGACTTTATGTGGGTCCTGTTTTCATCTAGAATCATTGTGAGAAGACATTTTTGGAAAATTTGGGGAGATCTGAGCGTGGTCTAATTTTAGAGGACATTAAGGAATTTTTATGAAGGAGGTGTGATGGTGGCATTGTATTCTGAGAGGAAGCAACCCTGTTATAACGTCAGGTGCTCATTGGAGGGAGACACGGGGCACAGGCCGTAGTAGGTGCATGAGGGCAGCACAGGCCTGTGACCCAGACTCAGGCCAGGAGACAGCGTCCTGCCACCAGCCGCCCCCAGCTGCCCCAGCGGGGACACAAGGCCCCCGGGGATCCAAGACTCATTCCAGACTGCTTTTTCTTGTTGCCACACGAATGGACGCATCTCGTGTCGGCTCCAATCGCGAGCCGGGTTTGCGTTGTGAAGCTCACCCGTACCGTTGTGTGTGCGTGGGGTAGAGATTCATGCTGGATGTTCACTGGTGAACGTACATGGGTCTGAGACAGTCTTTCAGAAACAATAAGAGGGGACGAGATAGATGTGGGTGACAGAAGAGACGAAAATAGGTCATGGGTATTGGGAGCTCGTTATATCGTTCTCTTTCCTGTGGGGGGTGTTAAAGGTTTTATACTTAAAATAAGAAGAAACAGGTTGTGGGACAGAAACATCCGCAGACATGCTGTGGGGGAGAAAGCGCCCCGGGCTCACCATGTCAGTCCTTCTTTGTGTGCAAATAGAACGACATGCCCAGACATGCTGGCGTGAAAGGAGCCGGGGCCACGTCCCCGTGGGCAGGACCCAGGGCCATGTCCCCGTGGGCAGGACCCGGGGCCACGTCCCCATGGGCAGGACCTGGGACCACATCCGTGTGGGCAGGACCCAGGGAGACGCGGTGAGATGCTGGCCTGTCTCTGGAAGTGCAGGATGAAGCTGTTGTGCCGTGAACCCTGAAGACGCTGGCAGCTGGGTCACTGCGGCCCGGCCTTGCCTGACACCCACGTCTAACACCCCCATAGCTCATGTCCCCGGCTTTGGCCACCCGGCGTGCTGCTGGGCCCAGCTACTTCTGATGGGCTTGGAGATGCTACAGCTGGTTTTCATGTGATATCACCATTTTTCTCCTAGTTAGTGGTCCTTCTTGTCCTTCAGGGATACATGCCGGGACCCCTGTGGGGGCCTGACACCGATGACACTACCAAATCCCATCTATATGACATGTTTTCCTGGACGCCCTTACCTGTGATCAAGTTTACGATGTAGGTGCAGTAAGGAATTAACAACAACTAGGATAAAATAGGGCAGTTAGAACAAGACACGGTAGTGACAGCTACGTGAACGGCATTGGGGCCGTTTTGAAGTGACATACAGGCGACTTGAACACAAGCACTGTGATTCCGAGACAGGTGATCTGATACCCAAGACGGCTATGGAGTGACCGCCGGGTGGGGCGGCTACAGTGTGGAGACGCCGGACACGGGGGATTCACGGCCCGGGCAGCATGCAGCACCGCGGTGGGAAATCTTATTATGCTACGCAGAACGGCATGCAATTGAAAACTCAGCAATTGCTCTTTTCTGGAGTTTTCCGCTCAATGTTGTTGGACTGCAGTTGACCACAGGTTCACAAACTGCAGAAATCAAAACTGCAGATAAGCGAGACAATCCCTTCTTGGCATTTTCAAGTTCACTTTTATAAGTTTGGTTCTCATTCACTGGGGTTTTGTTTGCGTTTGATGTGAGGTAAGGGTACACTGCTGTGTGTTTTAAGCTAATAATTGTTCCAGCCTCATTTATTGCTCAGTCCCAGCGAGCTGGTTCGCACCTTTAGAATCCTGATTAGGTTTCCAGAGGTGGTTGCTTAGCGGTTGTTTTGCGTATGTACGAGTCTATGGAATTTGTTCCCTGATTTAGGGCTAATTTCCAAGAGTGAACTGTCTTACACTAGAGTGAGTACGGTCATGGAAGTCACTAGGCATTGACTGCAGTCAATCACTGCTCTCATAATTGGGCTCTTCGCTCCTGCAGGTACTAGAACACGGATCTGTGTGTGTGGCTTGTGTCACCCTAACTGACTCATAGCCCTCCGGTGGGTCTGTATCACGTGACAACGGACGTTAGAAGCCCTTCCGCGGATGTGACCGCCCGGGGCTCCCTGCCAACCAGTTTCCCACCACTCCCGCCCCCGCCCCTCCGCCTTTAGGCCTCCCTGCCTCCTCCGCGCATGTCCCAGTCCCAGTCCCAGCAATGGGCCCCCTGTCTCCCAAGAGGGAAATTTCTCCTTTGCCACAGAAACTGTCATTCGTTGTTCACCGCTTTATCCCTCATGCCTATGACACCTCTAAATAAACACGCTCTACTAGTATTGTTGAATGAAGGCGTATTTGTGCATGTGTGCATGCATTCATGCAACGACTGTACAGATGAGCTTTACCTAATAAATAGCCCTATTCGTACGCTTGGTAGCTGACCATGACACAGAACCCACTTGAATTCCAACCCTTATCACTTCTATCACCTAGTAGCACTCCTTTCTTTCCACACCCCATCCCCAGCACCCCAGCACCCCAGTTCTCTCCAGGCTCTGGGTCTCCTCCTCCGAACGCAACCAGCCCACAGCCTGCTCCTGTTGCCAGCCCCGTGCCCACCCCGTGCCTGCTCCTGCTGCCAGCCCTGTGCCCAGCCCACAGCCCACTCCTGCCGCCAGCCCCGTGCCCACCCTGTGCCCGCTCCTGCTGCCAGCTCTGTGCCTGCCCCCTGCGCCTGCCCCATGCCTGCCCCCCGCGCTGGCCCTGGCCGGTGGCTCTGTAAGGTGTCAGTCAGTGTCTCACCAGCCCAGGCCCCGAGTACAACACGGGGGAAACGGCAGCTCCCGGCGTCCCCAGGCCACATACCTGTCCCTCCACCACCCATCTGGAGACAGCCGTCTTCCCGTCGTAGCCTGGCCGGAACTGCAGGGTGGCTGAGCGAGGGCTGATGTTGGAAATGACCAGGTTGGACGGGGCACCGGGAAGTTCTGGAGACAAAGGAGAGGGGACGGGAAGACGTTACCTTTGGTCACAGGTGAGGCAACGCATCAGACATGTCAGCATGTGCGCACATTCCAGATGCATCTGCACCTAAGAAAGCATGTGGGAGTGAGAAGCATGGCGCCCACAGGGACACGACCTGCACTCCACAGGTCGCCTGCTCCGCCCCTGCCACGCGCAGACAGTGGGGCCTCCTCCACGGCAAACGCCGAAGGTCGGACCCTGTCATACTCCGCTCTGCATAGGCACTTGTGGGGTAGGGCGCCAAGAGCTGCGTGTCCCCTCCCCCCGGGGACAATGACCGCGATGCCCTGGAGAGCAGAGCCGGGGAGGGGGCAGCTCCTGAGCCTTAGGCTTCCTGGGCCTGGTTTCCAGGACAACCGCATTCAGGTGAAAGTGCAGCGCTCTTCCCACTCCGAGTGTTCAGTTGCTCTGACAACTAAATGGGGGAGGGCTGCTGAGACCATGCCCACCCTCTGCTGTTACCTGGGGCTGAGGCCCCTCTCCCAGCGTGCCCGCCCACTCAGCAGCGAAAGCCTGAGTTCACGGTGAGCGTGTGTGCATTTGTGTGCAACGCAGCACACGTCGGAGAAGGGAGTGGCACGGGGGGAAGAAACAGACGCTGAGTGGCGGCCGAAAAGCTTCCTGGCCCCTCGATTTCTGGGGCTGGCGCCTAACCCGCCATTGCCCAGGGCCGTCAAAACCTGGTCTTGCGTGGGGACAGTGAAGCCACTTGGGTGATCATTCTGCGTAGGCACGGGCAGGGCTCTGGGATCTCATGGGTCGTTTATGCATCGGGTTTCATGAATCTAAAGCAGAACATGTGTAGATCACAGGACAGGTGACTCTTCCTGTGTAGCTCAGCTCTCTGGAGGCTGGGATGGTCCTTCAGTCATTAATAAGCATCAGGCACAGAAAATGGAACAGGGTCTCCCGGGGGGTCGCCACTGCGATTTAGCTTCTGGCCCAAACGGAGACCCCCGGGTGTCTCAGGAAGGCTTTCTGATGCAGGTGAGCTGGCCTGTGAGTGGAGACAGTGATCCCTGACCCGGCTCCCCAGCATGTGCCGTGCGGGTCACAGGAGGGCAGGGGGCTGAGGCCGGCTCCTGCCCTGGCTGCGCTGTGCCTGCGCATGATGGGCTCCAGTGTCACCCTTGGCCGCTCCATGCCAGGGATTTCTAACACATTTAACACGATGACAGCAGCATCACCACCTCTGCTATTGAAGTGCTCACAATAGTTTAAACATGTGCTTTGGGAACGGGCTAGTTACATAGAGTAAAGCGAATCTTCCTGCGAGCCGAAGACCTTTCTCAGAAGAATAAATGTGCTTCGTAAATGCCTTTTTAAGAAGCGCTGCCTTGCTCCTTGCTGTGGTCCCAGCATCCCCTCAGCGCCTGGGTCTGCCAGCAGATGCTCCAGCCTTGCCCAGACCCAGGGGTGATGCTTGGCTTGGGGGCAAGCCCAGAGACTGGCTCTTAAAGACGCCCCAGAGATTCTGAAGCACATGACTGCAGGAGCCCCGGCCTCAGCAGCAGGACAATGAATGGCGCTTGTTTATTGGGGGACAGTAGACTTGCTTTGGGACATAGCCGGGCTCAAGGCTCCCCGGCTGGCAGGGTGGGCGTAATGGCGTCTAGGATGTTGCCCATGAGGTCACCCGCTAGGAAGGAAACATGCCCCGCTCCCCTTCTCACCACCGTGGCCAACGTGCTGGCCCGCCAGGCTCTCGCTGAGCGCGTGCCCGTGGGAGGCGGTAGCGGTGGGCACGTTGGTTCCGAGGGGCTCTTTCTGTACTGCCCACGTTTTGTTTGTTTTGCGTTCTCTTCAGATCACGCAGATAACCCTCTAAGGAAATAACCAGGTCGTGAGGACGGAACCGGAGGTGGGGCTCCCATGCGGGCTAAATGCTGGTTTCAGGGGGATCTCTCAGGCCCGGTGAGTAAGGCCGCTGCGCTTTCTCCAAGGCTGACGTGAGGCAGACTGACACCTATTAAGTGGCCAGGGAACCACAGCTTTAATTACAAAATTGAACTGATGGCCCCATGGTATTTTCTCACAGGCGTTTGTGGATTCCTCGCAGAAGCACTTTCATTTCCAACATAAACTCTGAGGCTGGAGAGAAAACGTTGAGTAGCTATTTTCTGAAGCTGAAAGGACCGAGAACATCTAAAAGGATGATCTGAATTTCAAAAGGCCTTGGAAGTGGGCACCGCGGTGCCGGCAGCGAGGGGCACACTCAGCCCGGCCGCGAGGGGCACACTCAGCCTGGCCGCGAGGGGCACACTCAGAGAGGGGCACACTCAACCCGGCAGCGAGGGGCACACTTAGCCTGGCCGCTGCGCGTGTGCACACACTCCCTGCGCTCCCCTCCAATGCGGTCCCGTCTGCCCCCCCGCTCTCTGCCTTCTTTCCCGCCTGCTCCTACTGCTTTTTTCTTTCCTCAAACACAATACACACATGTTCATTGTTCTGTTGAATGAATAAAGTTTTCTGCTTCCTCTTGTGGATGGAAAAGCGGTTCTACGGGAAGTCACCTCACAGGGCGATCTGATCCTAGCATCCTAACTGGGCAGGTCCCAGGCCTGGAGCTTCTTTAGTAGAAGGACATCTTCGCGGTAAGCGGCCTGTCCACTGCTTCTGGGCATGGAGGCTCCCACACCTCTGCGTTATCAGAGCAATGCTCCTTTCAGACCCCACAGAGGTGTGACCACTCCCCGGGGAGCACTCAGGCGTCAGCCGTCCTGTGAGCCTGTCCCTGTGCGCTCACCTTCGGGCAGTGCCCTCAGTTCCCGACTAGACTCCGCAGGCACAAGACAAGCGTGGCTGTCACTGCCCAAACATCTCACCACTGTCGTCAGTCTGGCTCAAGGAAACTCAAATAAATTCGTAATAAAAATTTTCTACAGGCACGGGCATTCCTTATATGGACACTTTTCTTAATTTTAATGACAACACTTCCTACTTCTCTCAATCAGGGCTGCCTGTTCCTCCTGTGAGGTCCTGGATTGACAGTTTCCTGGGAGGGTGGGACCTCCAGCTGTGGAGCCCAGATCCCTCCTCCCTGCCCACACGCCCACTCCCGCCAACCGGCACCCTGACTGCAGGGAGGTGAAGCCGCGGCCAGAGGACACTGGGAAGCAAGGCCATCACCCGCTTGGACCCCCAACCATCGCAGCAGGAACTGACACCCCTCTTGCAAAGTCCCCCAGCAGCTTTGCCCCCAAATGCAATCAACTCCGAGCGCCAGAAGTCTCCCAGGGAAACGAGATGCAGGGAGGCTGCCGTGCGAGCCCACTGACCTGGGGGCACTCCAGAGGAGATGGTGGACGAGGTGGCCAGGCCGGCCCCGGCCGCGGTGACAGCAGCCACCTCAATGGTGTAGGTGGTGAGCGAGGACAGGCCCTGGATCTTGTACTCGTGCGTCATGCTGTTGAGCGCGTGGGTGAGCCGAGAGTTGTTCTTCCCATACACCTCCCAGGAAACCTGGTAGCCTGGAAAGTGAACACAGTTAGTGCGGGGGCTCCTGGAAGCCCAGGGCGGAGGCCGCATGCCCTGCTGTGACGTGAGTGCTGCGGTCAGAGGAGAATCCTCGGCCCTGACGAACGCGCCCCTGAGAAAGCTCCATGGCTCCACCCCGGTGGTGAGTCCCCACCACAGAGCGAGCCGTGGGAGGACAGGGCCCGTATGACATTGCGGTAACCTCAGTAGCTGCCGCAGGGACTGAAGAATGACGGATGATGATGGCCGGCCTGCTGTGCGCGACTTAACCTTCTTGTGTCAAATTATGGATGCATTTCGGCACTATTTCCATTTTTATACGCCCGTATTTTCATTACACAGGACCCTAAATCAGTAGCTGGCTCCTGGGCTGTAACTAATTTGTGGAAACACTGTTCCTTTCCCTCCAGGGAATGACGGATGGAGCGCGTCCACCGAGCACAGCGCTCCACGAGTCCCTACACCCGACTGCGTGCGGCTTGCTCCCAGCTCGGTACCCCCACCCCCGGGACTCCCGCTTTCCTAACGAAATCTGATTTTCCCTGTACTCTGTTCAGTCCGGCGAGGCCTCATAATCACAATTTACTCAACCTCGAATTCCGTCATGGTTTGGGGCCCAGAGAAAAAAGATGCAGCCAATGGTGAGCCTGCCCCCGCGGGGGCTCATGGAGTGAGAGGATGGGGAGGCCTGTCTGGGGAGGAGGAAGGTGGTCGGAAAGGGCTCCTGGGCCCAAGGAAGGGAAGCCACAGACAACGCCTGTTCCTCCTTTTTTCTGTCCATAAATGGGGGCGACTGAAGCACGAGTGGGTGCCTTCGGGTTCCTTCTCATTCTGAGGAAAGCCATGGCCACAGGTAGGACTCGTGCTTCAGGTAAACAAGGATTAGAGGACAGTGTCCAGGACTTTCATGTCTGCTGGTCTGCTGCCCCTCAGCCCCCTTGCAGCCCAGGGAGCAGAGGCAGGCTGAGGGGGCCCCCCACCCCCAAACCACAGGAACTGCCAGGAGGCCGCTCCCGGCACCTGGGCCCCGGCCTGCGTGTTGGGCCTGGTTTGCCGCCGGCTGGCTGCCCCCACGGCCCCTCCCCCACGCCGGCCCCAGCTCCAGACAACATCAGGATGCGGTCTTCTTTGCTACCCATCGGGTGCCCACCCCTGTCATTCTCAATGCACTGACATCACGCACTTCTCCCCTCTTTTGCTAATTCAGAATTTTGGAACAAAATGCATAATTAAAACAAACAAAAAAAGACAGCCCTTCTGGGAAGTGAGTATTAATAACTTCACCTGCACAGAGAGCACTCAGGACATTTCTGCGCTGTTCCGAGCCCCTCACGTGTGTTAACCCACTTCATCGTCACAGCGGCCCTCATGTTACAAAGGGGAGAGCCACGGCACCGCCAGGCTGGAGAACTTGCTAGAAACCAGCCGGGCTTGCCTGCTTGCCTCCCCCAGGGCCTCCTGTCCCCCCAGTCGTGACGAATCCCGGTAGCCTGGAAGCCCCTGACCTTGGTGGGTTATGCCGGATAAATGGGAATAATTCGCTACTCAGGCTCTCCCCGAACGAATAGAATGGGAAGGCTGTGTTAGGGCTACAATCCTGTCTGTCCCACAGTTTTATCATAAAAGCTGTTCTTCATCAAAATTTGCTAAAATCCAGCGTCTTGTTCAGCGTGGCAACCTGGATCCCAAACACGGCAGTTCCAGCGACCTCGGCCGCAGCCTGGCTCCGGTTTGCCGGCCTGAAAATGGATAACTTGGCACGCTACAACTGTGTGGCTACAAACAAAGACAAACACACCCAGAGAGCATGACCCTCTCCGGAAGGCACCAGAACACCCAGCAGAGAAGACGGGCTGGCCCATGCGTCACGGAGAATGGCATGAGGTGCTCGCCGCACAGACGGGCAGAGCTGTGGGCGTGTGGGCAAGAGGCTGTGCCACCCACAACTGTTCTGGGGCCGTGCACGTGGCTCTGGCCCCGGAATGTTGCGTCTGGCTCCCGCGGGCGAGGGCTGAGAAGGGAGCGCTGCCCGGGGCCAGGGCCCGGCACCTCCAGCTGGTGCCCTACCTGCTCGGAACGCCTGCCTAACGGAGACTAACGACCCAGGGAGCTTCAGAATTAATTTTCTGTCCATCTGAAGTAAATTCTCTACGAGAGAGCAGTACATCCAATCACGGACTGTCTGTCTACATCCCAGTCCTCATAAATCAGGGTTTGCGGAGGGCGAGTGCAGGGGGCTGGAATTCACAATAAGAACCAGGTGGGCCTGGCCGCCTCTCCTTGGCGTCTCCCCCTCTCCCAGCCCTGGAGTCTAATGGAGACACAGGGGTGCTCACCCGCTGACCAAGCGTAGCCTCCTCCAGGGTGCCCATGCCCTAACGCGGCCCCGGGCGGGGGATGCACTTCAGTGTAGGCTTCAGCGCTCCCAGAGAACTCAAGGCACATTTCCTGGCTCCGGATCTTGGAGGCCAGGTGTGCCGACAAGCACGGCTCCTCTGGTGCTGTGCTCGGCAAAGCCCTGCCTTCAGCGTGAACAGAGCAGGTGGGTGCAGCCCACATGCGGCCCAGGATGGCTCGAATGCGGCCCAACACAAATGCGTCATCTTTCTTAAAATACACATATATATATATGTTAACATACATAAGTATATATGTATTTAGCTCATTTGTGAGAATGCAGGGAGATGCGTACATGGAGAGACTGTGTCATAAAGTGACCTCCTCATCGACTGTGAGACGTTAAGAGGCTTGTTGAGACCAGGGAGGGAGATGAGTCTGTGAACTCTGAGGCTGGAGCCCACGCGGGGCAATGTCCCCAAGGAGGCTGGGCTCCTGGTGGGATGGCCCTGGGCGTGGGCGCCCGGGTGCCCACAGGCGCGCGTCTGCTTTGGGGGCAGAGTGTCTGAAGCTGCGCCCATCACTTCCTGCCGGGTGCCTGAGCCATCTTTCCACCGGCCGGGGATGCTGACCTGTAATGACGCCGTTTTTCTCCAGCGGCTCCTGCCAGCTGACCTTCAGGGACGTGTCCAGGATCTCGGTGAAGCTCAGGTGTCCCACAGCTCCCGGCCCTAGAAATAAAGCCACCTGTTACCACCACGGCCCACGCTCCTTCGGTCAGATCTGTGTGGAAAGTTCTAATGGTGAAAGGGAAGTGGTGAGCCCAGCCAGAGCCTGCAGGCCTGGACCCCGCAGGACACGCAGTGAAAATGCAGCGGGAACGGGGCTGTGGCAGGCGTCCTGGTCATGGTCACATCGGTGACTTTACTCAGCCCCCCCCCCCCCCCCACTGCCGAGAGCAGGGACCAGCAGCAGGATGGTCACACACAACCCCTTCTCGTCTTCCTCCTACTCTCATGCGATCAGAACAGCCAGGCTGACGGGGGCCTGGGAGGTGGCTGCTGCCCCCGTGTCCCTGGACACGCATTTGCACTGTGTGTGTGGCTTGGTAGGGCCAGGGCAGGGGGCCCACCTGGCCCTGGGTGGTACCTGTAGATCTATCTGAGCTAGAATTCCTGGGTCTAAACATCCACTCAGTCTCCCAGGCCCCCCCCCCCCCGGGGGTGGGCAGGGCTTGAGAAAGTTCCAGAAGAAACGTTTCTGGAATTCCTTTGCTCAGCAGCCCTTCTGACCCAGGAGGGCAGAGCGGCAGAACTGTGGTTTAACTTTGCGGTCGGCTGGCTCTGGGGATGGGCAATGGCTTAACTCTCATAGCCTTAGTTTGCTCATCTGCGAAATGGGGCAATAAAATAACTCACTGTGAAGGTCACTGTAAGAATAAAATTTAATAGGACATGAAAGCAGTTGGCATGCCCTGGCACCACAGAACTGCGGCCTGATGTTGGCTGCTGTGATTAGAAGTGGCTGCCAATTGTCATATCATCAGAATATAAAGCCCTTTCTGAGGTGAGCTTATTGTCACTTTGCAAAGCACCCAAGAGAAAGCGGCTGAGCTCACCAGACCCAAGACTGTGGGTTCCCAGAGCAGGATGTGAGCAGTTCCGCTCTGACCCTCGTCACCCACTTGGACACGGGAGAGGTCAGGCCCAGGGCAGTGAGGCAAGCACCAGAGGACACACAGCCACTGAGCACGGGGGACAGGGTGCACTGTGCACCAAGCCAGTCTCCAAGCGGCACATGGGCAACGCCCCCTGGCCCGATGCTTCACCAGCAATCTCAGCTGCTTTGCTCAGACTTGCTCTGCTAGCATCCCTGCCAGGTCCCCACCTGCTCAGTGTGTGATCTGGGAGCAGCCAGGGGGAGTGCAGGAGAGGAGGGGAGGGGAGGGGAGAGGAGGGGAGAGGAGGGCATGGGAGGGGAGGGGAGGGGAGCAGAGGGCAGGGTTCACACATGCTAGGCTAGGTGGGGCACCTGGGTCCCTCCTGCCAGCCCTGTGTCCCTGTGTCCCCTGTGGACCTCTGAACAGGGCCACACCGAGATCGACATCATAATAACAAAATGCAATTTTTAACCTTAAAATA
>PVKE010003756.1:0-27876 GCA_004027555.1 Craseonycteris thonglongyai
GAAGGAAGGAAGGAAGGAAGGAAGGAAGGAAGGAAGGAAGGAAGGAAGGAAAATATTTTACATGAATAACTCTTACTGTTTTTACCAAGTCTGACTTCTCTCTAGAATTCCACCCCCATATCACTAACTCTTAAACATCTCCATCTAAAAGACCCTCAGATCTCATATTAAATCTTTACAAAAATGACTCTAGCTTTCCTGTTCCACCTCTTTTTTCCTCCAATTCCGTGACTCTTTTTTATATTCTATTTCTCTTCATGGCACTCCCATGTTTTTCTTTCATTCTTTTATTATGGCCATTTTTCTAAAAGGAAAGCCTTACACCCCTCTCCAAATGTCACAATGGTGCATACATTTGATGGCTTGTCTCACAACCCACCTTCCTCAAGGAGCCTTCCAGTAGACTCATAGATGTATGTTCTCTGACACCAATAATACTGCAGATGGTACCTCTCTTATGGCCCATGTTTAATTGATTGTTTCATAGGCTGTACCTGTTACCTCGCATTCGTCATGGATGCACTATGTTCGTGATTGTTGACATACCCTAGTGCTATCTCTATTACTATTGTCACTTTTGTCCAAAATTATATATACACACACACACATACACAGACATAGTTTAAAGAGGAAAATGTTCACAGAGTCTGCATGTAATCACTAAAGGTAAAAAAAAAAAAGCAGCAGGAATAAGAAAAGATCAATCTTTCTTAAATATACCTGCATACTTTCAATTTCTCAGGTGCAACCACTTTCAATTCTTTTAATGGCTTCTTTTGTTTTTAACCTCTTACTCCACTTAATACCATACTTACATTACTATTTCTTTGTGTTTTATTTTGGTATTATACGTAAACTCTTCATTCCGGAATGTGAAATTTTCGTCCTTTTTCCCATTCTACTTCTATCTAACAAAGGCCCACTTCCATTTGCCCAAGAGAGCTAGCTCATGATTTGGATTAATTCTGTTTAGTGTTTATATTATTTTGTCAGCTGAGCCAATTAACAGCTACTTTCCTTTTTATGTAGTGTCATTTATTTTCATGGAGTTAATAACCATGAGATTTTTTCCACCCTGCTTAATAATTTATATGCCATTAATTTATTTCCTCAAACCACCCAATTAGGAGCTCTTTTCTCAGTATGTTTACAACCATTGTGTTCTATATTAACTTCATCTTCTTTAAGACATCTCTCCCAGAGTTTCTCTACCACTTCATTCTGTACAGCTTGCTCTTTACTGATAGCAGTTATCTTACGATAGATAGCCCATCACCATCATTTTGAGGATTTCCCTTATGTCTCTTTAGTAGTGGATTTCCTGCTTCTGGGATCCTGGGCATTTCCTACTTTTGGTTGTCTTCCTTGTTTTTGTGGAATACAACTTCCAGTAGCTTTTTGGCAAACAGTATATGTAAATTACATTTTTTGCAATGATGTATATCTAAAAATAAATTTTTCTATATAACACTTGATTGATAATTTGGCTGACTATAAAATTCTATTTTGCAAATAATTTATCTTTAGAAATTTGAAGGCATTGTTACAGTGTGTTTTGACTTCTGTGCTTCTATTTTGAAATCTGATGCTATTTTGATTCTTGACCACTTATATGCTAATGTTTTTCTTGTGGAAAATTTTAGGATCTTGATCTTTTTCACATTGCTGTATATGTGGTCTAGAAATTGATGGCCTAGAAAATTGGTGGCCTTTTTAATCTGCAAATTCTAAGTTCACTTTTACAAATATTTTTGTGTTTTTTTCTGTTGATATTAACCTCCCATCCTGTGTTAACTCAGCTTTTCTTTCTGGAACTCCTGTTACTCAGATGTTTAATCTTCTGGATTTATTTTATAAGCATCTTATATTTACTTTTATATTTTCATTTTTCCATTTTCTAGATGATATCCTTACGTTTGTCTGTCAACTTATCTTTGAGATTTTCATTACTATTAATACATACTTTGATATGTAAATCTGCTTTTGTTCTTTGTACTTTTTACATCATCCAGTTCTTAATTCGTGGTTATTTCCTATTTTCTCTCTGAGGATATTAACACTGTGTTTGAAGTTTTCCATGCATCACCTCTGATCCCTCCAGTTTGCTTTTTCTGTCTTTGTATTTTGGGTTCTGTTTTACACATTAATTTTTTTCTTAAATATCTGATCATCCTCCTTTGTCTGCTCAAACCTGAGTGTGGTACCAGAGACGTTTGGAAATTCTTTTACACAGAAGATAATTTTCAAATGCAGTTTGCCAGGACTATTTTCAAATGTGGTTTGTCAGGGCTATATTATTATCTTTATATTCAAGATCATTTCTGATGTTAGCACTACCTCACTAATCGTAGACATTTTTCCTTACAGTTTTTGGGCAGAAATACTTCAACCATTTGCATGGGTGGAGCATTAGTAGTTGCTTAGCATCAAAGAGAGAAAGAATATGGGCATCAAAGTTCTTGATCATAATTACAATATATTGTTTAGTTTTTCTTCACTACCACTTCCTCTTCTAGAATTTCTCATTCTACCAACTCCTACTCCTTGGGAGTTTTGTAGTGAAAAGTGGGTTGTTTCTTAGTTTCCTAAGAGAGGCCTCCTGATTAGACTTTCCTAGAATTGATGAAGCAAACTTCTACTTCTACTGATTTTGAACTATCAAAGTTATGTATCTGTTGTCTCCTTTTGTGTAGGGTTGTTTCCTTTAAAACATCTATTTGCCATCATTTTATTTGGGTTTTGGGAAGGAGTGTATCTATGTCCAATCTTTCCCCGAGTCATTTTTTTTTCTTAATTTAAATATCTACTTTCACTTTTGTTAAGCAGTATTTGTTAAATAATTTTTTTTTCAGTGTAGTTAGTTTTGTTATGCACAGCAAATAAACACACATGTTTTTAACTTGTCCACATGATGCCTAAGATAACTTTCTGAACTCCAAATTTTAAGCATTATATATTTTGAGAAGTACTATGCAATATTGCTTGACGTGAAGTTGGCACTCCTTAGACATTTAATGACTTGAAGAATTAGTGGTCCCTGGGCATTCTTTATAATAATTGTTTTTAATAGTGCATTTTATGCAATATGTTCTTGTGAAAGTTGTGTGTATGTTTGTGTGAGTAGCAGCTGATCATTCAGCCGCTTAACGGAAGCAATAGTACAGATTGTCTGTGTACCCCCAGGAACAATTCCCCACTGCTGAGTTACCATATTATTCAGCTCAGTTGAGACCCTGGCTGTGGCATAAGTATTGTCATTATTTCCAGAATATTACCATCTGCTCATTTGATCCATTAACCTCCTATTGTACCTCATAAAAGAAATATCTAGCTATAGAACTAGAACTAATCAGAGAAAAATACTTTTGATAACACACTTTGCTTTAGAAGCAGGTATTAGTGCTTCTCTTACGTGTTTTCTTTCCAAAATAGTTATTTTGCTGATAGAAGATTTCAGATTATCCACACAAATGAAGTTCTCTATTTATTTATTGCTGATAACAAGTTAAGACAAATCAATTGATATTCAAATTAGTAATTTTTTTGTGTCAACTAAGGGTAGAAAAAATAGACCAGCTCATAGCTGGTGAAATTCATGTTTACTTTCTTCTCCCTCCCACAGACACACAAATTGGCTTTTTTAAACTAATCTTTGTAACATCTTGAAATTATATAATTTTCATGTTGGTAATATTGACATTTACATGAGGTTGTAGAGTCTGAAAATGATATGATTTTATGGTTTACCTGAATTATATATGAGGGTACTTTTGTGTATTTCTCATCACCTAATATTAATAGTAATACTCTTATAATATTATATACCATGTTGCAGATATAGTTTTGAGAACTCTGTGTATTAACTCCTTTATCATCACAATGACCTTTAGAAATAGATATGATTCCACTTAACTAATAAGATAAGGCACTGAGAGAATTAAATAACTCCCAAAGTCACATAGCTAATAAGTGGAGGGTCAAGGGTTTGAAACTACTCCCACTGGCTCCAGAGTCAGCTTTTAGCATCACTCTTTGCCATTCCCTTGGCTTCTATTTTGACTGTGACAGTCTTGGACTGAAGGGTGAACAAAAAGTTGTTTTCCCCCAACCTCATGTTTTATTTGTGATACAGTTTGTACAGGGGTCTAATGATATTCAGGATAAGCCCATTGCTTTTTCTAGATCAAATAATGGCTTCTCTTAGTTTATTTAATTTTAATATTATTTAAGGTTACCATAAAATTAAAATAATTAACTTCCAATCTAAAGAAATTGTATTAAATTAACAAAAAAATCAAGGGATGGTAATTCTGGACTTTTACATTTTTGAAATTTTTTAAAATCCAAAGAATATAAAAAAATCTCTTATATAAAAAGTAGACAATTACCTTGATTTTGAGAAGATTAAAAATGGAGCTTCTGGGGAAGCCGGGATGGCTCAGCGGGTTAGTGCTTGCTTTGAAGCCCCAGGGACCGAGGATCTAATCCCAGCCCCAGCCCATGTGGACCCACATGCTGAACTGGGGTGTGCTTCCCATGCAGGAGGCCCCAGCCCAGTTCCTACCCTGCGCAGCCCCCACCCACCTGTGTGGAACAAAACCATGTCGAAAACTGATGACGTACAACTATGGAGACTGCTCTGGGATCTCCTCCTTCTCTCTGTCTGTCTCTGTCTCTGTCTCTCTGACTCTGTCAAGAAATAAAATAAATCTTTCAAACTTGATAGGGAATATTTAATAAAAAAATAAAACAAAAAAACAGCTACCATCAAATTTGATAGAAACTTAAAGTGTTCCCTTAGAACAGATGCATAGCAAGGATGTTCCTTTTCACCATTTTTTAAAAAACATTGTACTGGAAGTCTTAGCTTATGCAATAAGACAAGTAAAGGAAAGAAAAGGTATAGAGAGTGGGAAGGAAGAAATAAAACTTTTTGTTTATAGTGACATTATCTATTTTGAAATTCTGAAAGAACCAATTCAAAAAATTCCAGAACTAATAAGTGATTATTGGCAAGTTTGCAGGATACAAGGTAAATATAGAAAAATTAATTGTTTTTCTATATACCATCAATGTAATTAAAAAACACAATGCCATTTATACTAGCACTAAAAATAAATAAAATGCTTAGGTATAAATTCAACAAAATTATATATATATATATATATATATGAAAAATATAAGACTGATGAATAAAATTAAAGAAAGATCAAGTAAATGAAGAAATATTTTAAGTTTGTGACTAGGAAGAATCGGTGTTGTTGAGATGCCAGTTCTTATTAACTTGATCTATGGATTTAATGCAATTTAAACCAGAATTCTAGAAGGTTGTTTTGTGGATATTGAGAAACTTATTTTAAAATTCATATGGATAGGGAAAAGACCAAGAATATTCAATACAATAATGAAGGAGAAGAACAAAGTTGGAGTACTGGCATTACCTAAATTTAAGACTTACTATAGAGCCACAGAAATCATAAAAGTATGGCATAGGCAAAAGAATAGACAAGTAGGTCTATGAAATAGCACAGAGATCCCAGAAGTAAGACTGCATATATATAGTCAATTGATGGACCAAGTCAATACAATGGCACAAAGATAGTCTTTTCAGCTTATGGCACTAAGTCAACTAGACATCCACATTAAAAAGAAGAGAAAAGAAAAGAAAAGGATAACAGAAAAAGAAAAAAGAAAGAAAAATAATTTATACACAGACCTTATAATTTTCACAAAAATAACACAAAATGGATTACATAACTAATAGAAAATGTGAAATTATTAAGCCCCTAGAAGATGACATAGGAGAAAACCTGAATGACCTTGGTTAGGGTGGTGACTTTTGAGATATACCATCATAGGCACTATCTATGAGAGAAAGAACTGATTAACTGAAACAAATTATTTTCAATAATTCTGCACTGCAAAAGACAATGTCAAGAGAAAGAAAAGACAAGCCAAGGACTGGGAGAAAATATTTGCAAAAAGACACATCTGATAAAGGACTATTATCTAAAACATGCACAAAATTCTTAAACTCAACAATAAGTAAACAAACAACTCGATTAGGCCAAAGACCTTAGTGGGCAACTCAACAAAGAATACACACACACACACACACACACACACACACACACACACATAACAAGCATATGTGAAATTGTTCCACACATGTCATCAGACAAATGAAAATTAAAATAACAATGAGATATCACTACAAACATATTTAAATGGGTAAAATCCAGAGTACTGACAACACCAAAGGCAAGAGAGGATGGACTCCTACTTTTCACTAGTGAGAAAGCAAAATAGCTCAGCCAATTTTGGGAGACAGTTTGGCAGTTTCTCCCAAAACAAATTATGCTCTTACCATACAATCCAGCAATTACACTCCATGGTATTTACCCAGAGGAGTTGAAAACTCCGTCCACATGAAAACCTGCATATGGGTATTTATAGCAACTTTATTAATAATTATCGAAACTTGGAAACAACCAAGGTGTTCTTCAGTAGGTAAATAGATAAACAAACTGTGGTACATGTAAACAGTGAAATATTTTTCAGCACTAACAAGAAATGAGTTATCAGTTCATGAAAAGACATGAAATAAACTTAAATGCATATTACTAAGTGAAAGAAGCCAGTCTGAAAAGGCTACATATTGCATGAATTCGACTATGTGATGTTCTATATGAGGCAAAATTATGGAGACAGTAAAAAGATTGGTGGTTGCCAAAGGTTGAAGGTTAGAAGAGAGATAAATAGACACAGAAATTTTAGGGTAGTGAAAATACTCTATGATAACATAATGATGGAAACTTGTCATTATGTGTTTGTTAAAACCTATGGAATGTACAATGCTAAGAATGAACCCTAATGTAAACTATGGACTTTGGCTTAGTTATTATGATGTGCTGATGTGAGTCCATCGGTTGTAATAAATATACCATTCTGGTGGGAGATGTGGATAGTGGAAGAGACTATATACATGCAGGGACAAAGATTATATGGGAAATCTCTGTACTTCCCCTCGGTTTTGCTTTTCAGACCTAATGCTGGTCTAAAAAGAACATATCATAAAATGGGGCTTATAATTTAATTTAACATTAGTAAATGCATTATGTAAGTACTTTAAACACATAGATATTTTCAAATGCATCAACCTCATTGAAAATGTTACTGCATTTTACATTTCTCATGTAAAAATTGAACAAGTCACTGACCTTCATATATCACCCTTTGGGAGATAAAGCCTTCAGCAGAAAACAAAAAGCAATTAAAAATAAAAACAGACACACAGACAAATGGAACAGAATCAAAAACCCAGAAATAAACCCACAAATATTTAGACAGATAATTTTTGACAAAGGAGTGAAAAGTATACAGTGAGGAAAAGAAAACTCTGCGGTAAATGATGCTGGGAAATAGGGAAAACCACATGCAAAAGAATGAACCTGGGCAGCCATCTGCCACCATACACCAAAATTAACTCAAAATGGCTTAAAGACCTCCACATAAAACCTTAAACAATAAACTGTATAGAAGAAAACCTTGGTACTAAACTTATAGACCTTGGGTTCAGGGAGGACTATATGAACCTGACTTCAAAGGTAAGGGAAGTAAAATAAAAAATAGATGAATGGAACTATATCAAACTAAAAAACTTCTGCACAGAAAACGAAGCCATCAACAAAGCAAAGAGGTGACCAACAAATTGGGAGAAAATATTTGCAAACAATACCTGTGTTAAGGAGCTAATATCTAAAATATATAAAGAACTCCTGCAACTCAACAACAAGAAAACAAGCAATCCAATTGAAAAAATGGGCAGAAGATCTAAACAGACATGTATTCATGAAGACATGCAAATGGTCAACAGACATGAAAAAATGCTCTACATCATTAGCCATTAGGAAAATGCAAATCAAAACCATGATGAGATACCACCTCATATCTGCTAGAATGACTATTATCAACAAGACAAGGAACAATAAGTACTGGAGAGGCTGTGGAGAAAAAGGAACCCTTGTACACTGCTGGTGGGAACGCAAATTGGTACAACCACTAGAGAGGATAGTATGGAGATTCCCCATAAAACTGGGAATGGAGCTACCCTATGATCTGGTAACGCCCCTTCTGGGTATCTACTCAAAAAATTTGAAAACCTTAGTCCATAAAAACATAAGTACCCCAATGTTCATTGCAGCACTATTCACGGTGGCCAGAACATGGAAACAACCAAAGTGCCCTTTGATAGATGACTGGATAAAAAAGCTGTGCTACATATATACAATGGAACACTACTCAGCTATAAGAAAAGATGAAATACTGTCATTTGTAACAACATAGATGGATCTTCAGATCATCATGCTAAGTGCAATAAGCCAGACAGAAAAAGCTAAGAACCATATGACTTCACTCATATGTGGAATATAAAACTGAAACCAATGAAGAAACCTCATGGACCTAGTCAATAATTTAGTGGTTACCCAAGGGTAAAGGGAGAGGGGTTTGGGAGAGGAGGGGAGGGGTTAGAGAGGAGGGGTGAGGAGCTAACTATATGGTGATGTAAAGAAAGCTGACTCTGGGTGGTGAGCACATATTGTAACACATGGATGAAGTACTATAGAACTATACACCTGGAACTTACGTAATTTTAGCTAACCAATGTCACCTTAATAAAGTTAACAATAAAAAAAGAGGGTTCTACAAAGTAAAATAATAATAATAATAATAATAAAATTGAAATTTAGTTTTTTAATTTTATCCACTTCCGTTTCTATGACAATTTTTAAAAAGTGTTTTATTCTTTACACTTTTGTAAGTTCATTGTCACCTTGTTCCAAAGCCTGTTCTCATTTCTGAGTTAAGTTAGTTTTGTTATTTTATAGTTAGTTGATGAGGTATTCTTTCTTTCTATCTTTCTTTTTTAACAAAGGACTTTTTACATCTTTATTTAGCCTCGGAGCTGAAACTATTCTCAGAAAAAATTAAAGACTGGGTATTTGAATAGGAAGGTAAAATGCCTTGATGTATAAATCTGAATGACTCAACATAAAAATGTAGAAATAATTTAGTCTTTCTATTTTCTAAAAAATTGCATGAATTTTAGACTCATTCAAAAAAAAAGAAATAAGGAGCACTAACATAGGTTTTTCTCTTATAGTTAAATAATATGTTGAAAGGAGTGTTCATATGAAAATTTATATGAACATTGCTTAAAATATTTAAAGAATAAGTGCATACATATGCAGATAATGGATAAATGCATGCAGATGAAATATAAATATAAACATATATAAATGTACTAATAATTTAAACTTGCAGAAATATATTTAGGTCCACATTATAGCAGATTTCAGTAAATCTGGAACATATCTGGTGAATCTGTTTTTCCAAGCTAGTAAGTCACTGCATTTCAAATTGTTTCTCTTCATCTAAACTTACCTGTTTGCTACAGGAAGATTATTGGAGAATTTGAGACAAATGCGCTTAGCTCTGCAACAACATATTACATTCTTTCAGACCAAGGAGACCATGAAAGATGCTTGTTGAAGTACACCAAAAGAACAATGAGTTCACTGAATCAGTAGATAGCTTAGTTTTCAAAGGTGTAAGGAAGCTGTATTGGTCAGTTCCCACAAACACTACTATAACTCAGGCATTTTCAAACCAAAGAAATTTAATACAGGTAATGTTTACCAAAGAGGGAGAAGTCAAAAGAGTATAAAAGGAAGGGAAGAAATTAAGAACTTAATTACCATAACAACTATTAAACACTCTTGCATGTGGAAGAGAAAAAGGAAAATGGTGTCCCCCAGAATTCATAATTATCATTCTGTTGAGGCTGTTGGAACAGCTGATGAGGCTGTCACTACCAATGAACAAGCCATTTCTCTTCCCATTTTACAAGAAGTCTACACTTCTGCCCTACTGCACATGCCCACACACACACTCGAGGAATGTCTGGAAATATCCAGCCATTTGCCCATTCTCATTATATTAAAAATGGCTGGATTTTTTTTAGATGACCCTTGTCTGTGTTTGAATTTTGTTTCCTTATTGTTTATTGCTAGTGTAGAGAAATGCAAGAAAAAAATGTTGATTTTTCAGTCTGTTCAATTTTTTACTTGTTAGGGTAGAACGGCAATTTCCAGATTCTTACATGTGAAACCGAAAATTGGAAGTCTAAGATGCTCTTTTTTTTTTTTTTAACTGTGGATTTTATTTTATTTTTTTATGGATGAAAATGGATTTCTCTAGAAATAAATTTCATTTGTTTCTGCCATTTGCCTGGGAACATGGACAGTTTCCAGCCAGTTTACTTTTATGAATAAGGGTATACATGTCCTTTAGGTTTCTAACTTTATATAGTATCTCTTATTAGACCACTCATGTAGAGAAAGACCAGAATTTTGTCTTCTGCAAATACTCAAGTTCAGTTTTGAAAATCCTCACAAGGTCCAAGCTAGATTGCTTAGCTTGGGCTTCTATTACAATAATACCATAAACTGTGTGGCTTAAACAATAGAAATTTATTTATCACAGTCTGGGAGCTGGGAATTTCAAACAAGTTCCTGATCAATTCTGTTTTCTGTGTATCTTCACATAGTAGTGGGGGAGGAAGAGAAGAAGCTGGGAGGGAGGGAGAGTTGGGGAAAAAAACAGAGAACGAGAGAGAGAGAGAGAGAGAGAGAGAGAGAGAGAGAGAGAGAGAGCAAGCTCAAGAGCTAGCTAGCTTTCTGGTTTCCCTCCTTGTAAAGGCATTAATCTTATCATTAAAGCTCCAACCTCATGACCTAAATACTTTCCAAAGGCTCTGTCTCTGAATACTATCACATTGGGATAAAGGGCTTCAATATCTGAATTCTGAGGTGATATGAAAATGAAGTCTATGGTATCAGATCAATCTTCATTTCTGGCCTCAGAATTATATTACTGTACTGGCAGATCATCAGTGCATTAAAGGACTTGTTAATAACATGTCATCAAGTTTTTTAATTGTTTTGACAGGGATGTTTATGTACACCATATTGGGAGATGAGATATATAACAAAATACAATTGATTGTAATATATAATATAGTTACAAAATAAGCTAAATTTCAATTAATAGATGAATATTAAGGAGATAAATACATCCATTTGTTAGGGGACAGGATATACTCAACAGCTTTTCAAGAAGAATGTATTAGTATCTATGTGTACATCTTAAAAAAGGAATTATTTTGTATGTTTTGATACAAAAGCAGATTACATAATAATGTGAGAAAGTTATGCAGACACAGATATAACCATAACATAAATACCTTATAAGCGGTGTTCAAACTTTTGGCTTGCTTGGGCCACATTGGAATAATAGTCTTGGGCTACAAATAAAATACACTAACACAAATGAAAGCTGATAAGCTAAAAATGTTTACATTTTTAGGAGATATGTGTTGAGGTATTAGATTTATAATAACATTTTCAGGAATCTTGAGAGAAGCTTATTTACTGGCATGTTGTTTATATGAATTAACATAGTTCTCTAAATATAATAGTTTATAAGATTTTATAATGCCTATTGAAGTTTTTATTAATTTAATAGATGAGTTTATGGATGCAAACCCTTATATAAAAATAAATTTTATAACTTAAAATCTAAAAGCAAGAGAAAATGATATTAATTCAAAATAACACTTTTCTGATATATATATTTTTTAATCTAGTCTGTTCTTAACCTTGATTTGGCATTGTTTGAATCATTTATACATTTTACAATTTCTGTCTTTTGAGCTGTTAGAATTTGTATTCAATTAGAGCTAATTCTATTAAGTCTTACATCCTAGATTTGTGTTTTAAATAAGTTCAAATTACTTTTAATTCAGAGCCCAAACTTTTTCTTGTAGACACATATGTAAGATTTATTAAAAATAAAATACCAAATAACACATTTCAGAAAAAATGTTTATTTCTGACATAGTAATTTGTGATAACTACTTTAGTGGTATTTTAGTGGTTTTTGTTTGTTTGTTCATTTGTTTGTATTAGTTTCAGATGTACAAGACAACATAGTGATTAGACATTTACATACCTCACAAAGTGATAACCCAAACAAGTTTACTACTCATCTGACATTGTGCATAGCTGTTATAATACCATTGACTATATTCGCTATGCTACACTTTACTTCCTGTGACTATACATACTTTCTAATTATAGTTGACTTTCAATATTATTTTATATTAGTTTCAGGTGTATAGTGTTGTAGTTAGACATTTACATAATTTATAATGTGATCCTTCCAATAAGTCTACTACCCACTGATGGTACGTACGCAGTTTTTACAATATTATTGACTATTACTGTATTTCACATTCTTGTAGTCACTATTTTGTGACTACCAACTTGTATCCCTAATCCCTTCACCTTTACGCTAATGGTCTTGAAGATACTTTTTTTTTTTTTTAAGATACTTTTTATCAATTAAATATTCTAGTGATTTTACTTAATGTAGTATTTGCATCAGTAATATTGAGAAGACTAATTTTTCTTTAACACCTTCATTTTTCAAAAGACATTCAAAATTTTATTTTATTCACAATTTGTTTTCACATCCATTAATCTCTTCAATATCTGTGACAAATACAGTCGACAAATTTTACTCACATTACAGCCTTCACATCCCAGTGGCCCCTTTGTAAAGTAATGACTATCATAGCTTTCTTTTATCCATAATGTCTGAAGCAAGCTGAGGTGTTTGGCAGAGAGAGAAGCATAAATGATGGATTCAAGTTCTGCAACAACTACATTTATGAAAAGCAAATAATTTCAAACGCTAGAAGTTAGGTTGCTATATGTTTGGAGCTTAGGATACAAGACGCACTAGAGGCATATACCCAAAGAGGTACGCAGGCACAAGTTTGCAATATGTAAAACCTTTATGATTGACTAGAATGATTGATAGAGACAGGGAGATGAAGAGATGGGTATAAGAATATAGATTAAAAGATAGACTATATTCTGGGGATGCTGGGATAGATCAATAGGTTGAGTGCTTGCCTTGCAACCATGAGGTCCAGGGATTGAATCCTGGGCCCTTCCCCATGCAAACCCACATACTGAGCTGCAGCACAACTGGTGACTGCCAGGATGGTGGCGAAGTTTCTTCCCTGGTTCCATTCTGCCCTGTGTGGCCCCACATCCACCTGTATGGAATGAAACTCTGTCAAATCTAATGATACGCAACTGTGGAGATGGCTCTTGGCCCTCCCCCCTTCTCTCTCTGTCTGTCTCTCTCTCTTTCACCTTCTCTCAAAACAATACAATAAATCTTTAAAAAAAAAGACTATGTTCTATCATGCACAAATAAAAATATATATTGGCTTAAGTAAATTTCATATATTTTAATATGTCTGCATTTTGACATTTTTTTCACATTTCTCAATTAGTTTTGCTTGTTAGATGTCTTACAGCTAGACATTTGGAAACATTTTAAAATACCATATAGCATTGTTTGCTAGAACAAAATTAAAGTTCCACAAAATCCCTATCATTTTAGAAAACACTTGAATGAATTTCTAATGAGGATTTGACTTATTAATTAGGCATGCTCACTAACATTTATTAAGGAGAACTGGTAACAACGTTCCCAATTTAAATGTATCTTTCTGACCTCATCCTTCATTTACTCTTGCACATCACTATTGTGGGCCTCCAAAATTAATACGATGGACTGTATTATTAGATGTTAATTATGTAGCAGGTATTACTATCAATGATGTAGGAATTTAACAGTGGTAGATCCGTTGCCCTGGAGATAACTTAGAGGATTTATACATGTGAAAAAACAAAACAAAACCCTGTATTTCATGATCTACTTAGTATGTATGTCAGAATAATATTGCTAATGGGGCAAATAAACTTTTTAGAGTACTCTTTCTTCTCATTCTATTAAGTGCCTTGAAATATAAACACACACACAAAAAGGTCTCTAATGTAAGTTCATTATGGACAACTTATCAAACTGTGTATCATTTAAATTGCTCAGTTGTTCCAAATGGATGCTCTTCTAAAAATTTCATATGGTGTTCTGGAACTGGTGCTTCTTTGTAGAAACTTAAAAAGCAGAGAAATATGTCATTTGTAGCAGTTTTGCAAAATATGTAGCAAATTTCTCCTCCATCCTAATGCCCTTGCCTAATTCTCTTTTCATCGGCTCTTCCCTATTCCAAGTTTTACATTTTTATGAGTCAACAATCAGTGTCAGAAGCTTGGAAAAAACTCTCAGACACACTAATGGAACATCCTGTTAAGAAAAGCTACATCACTAAACCCTCTTGCTGGTTTGGAGAATGACATTTGTGCAGAAAACTTGGGTAGTTCAATAAATTCAGACTTGAAACTCACTAGAGTATTATGAATACTTTTATTTCACTTATATTTTCCCTTTTATGGTTGCACTAAAGGGATAGAGTTAAAATTATATGTCTAAGTAAATATAACAGGGTTCTTTCAATAAGTGTAAATTATTCTAATTGAAAATAAAACCTTGTCATTTTTTAAAATTGGCAGCTTTTTAATTCTTTCACATAAAATGTAAAATAATGGTGTATCATGCAATTAATGACACCTTAGAACTGATAGAAAACTGCAATTGGCTTCTTTTTCATGGCAAGTACAGTGGATGTTATTAAAACATTTTTTTTATTTAGAGGTTTTATGTGATCATTCTTATAAAGGTTAATTCTGGCTGTGTACACTGCCTATTAAAGTATAAAACTTAGGGTGCACCACCTTCTGATTTTTTTTTTATGGGAGTAGGGAGAGGGGTTGGCATTTAATTATAGGAGAAAACTCAACCTAACCCACGCCAAACCTTCATTTATATGACTTCTTTTAATCATTATTTTATTTTATTTTTCAACTACTAATGTTTCATAGACTAAATTGAAGACTTTTGATAGAGCATATTTGACCTAATATTCTTGTGATCTGCTTTAACCAACACAAATTCATGGGTTCTGAGGAAAAGAACTTAATGTATATCAATAGGCGATGTCCAATACCTAAGTCTTATAACCTTAACATTTCATTTTTATGAACTTTATTCACTATTTAAACCAGCATAAATACTTGTATTCATAGTAAGAAATAACATTTCTAATGACAGCCTTTGTATAATCATTTATTATGTACATTTTAAAAATGTATTCCATCAGAAAAGAGAATGTAGCTGTTATGCCCTAATATAATGCTAATACTTTCTCTGGGTAAAATTATTGATTTTAGTTTATCAGAGTATTTGTTTCCATGCTCATAAATTCAATAACTGGCTGAGACCTAACAAATACAATGTTTCTTTAAAATGTTGGAAATATAGGAGAAATAATGGCACTGTTTCCATTTTCTAGATAATTAGGAAGCACTTTGTACAAACAACTCCTAGAACTTATCTCACCATAGAGTTATTATTCATGTACAAGTCTGTTGACTTAACCTAACCATGCTCTTTGTGGCAGTTAGAATCTTTTGTTCTATCTTTTTTTTTTTTAAGATTTATTTTATTTTTTTGAGAAAGGAGAGAGAGAGAGAGAGAAGGGGGAAGACCCAGAGCAGTCTTCCTAGTTGTACATCGTTGTTGTGACATGGTTTCATTCTGTGCTGTGCTTCAGCGTAGGGTTTGCATGGGCTGGGGCTGGGATACTTAACCTACTGAGTTGTACCAGCATTCCCTCTTTGTTTCATTTTTATTTTATTTTTATTTTTTTATTGTTAAATTTATTAGGATGACATTGGTTAGTAAAAATTACACAGATTCCAGGTGTATAGTCTATAGAACTTTGTCTATGTGTTACAGTATGTGTTACAATATATGTTCACCACCGAGTCAGCTTTCTTTTCGTCACCATATAGTTAGCTCCCCATCCCTCCTCTCCCACCCTTCCCCGCTTATCCACAGGTAACCACTAAACTATTGACTATGTCTGTGAGATTTTGTTTTCTTGTTACTTTCAGTTTTATATTCCACCTATGAATGAAGTGATATGGTTCTTAGCTTTTTCTGTCTGCCTTATTTAGCTTAACAGGATGATCTGAAGATTCATTCGTGTTGTCACAAATGGCAGTATTTCACCTTTTCTTATAGCTAAGTAATGTTCCACTGTGTAAATGTACCACAGTTTTTTTATTCAGTCATCTATCAAAGGGCACTTTGTTTTTTTCCATTACTTGGCCACCATGAATAGTGCTGCAATGCAGATTGGGGTACATATATTTTGAGGGACTAAGGTTTTCAAGTTTTTTTGAGTAGATATCCAGAAGAGGGATTTCCAGGTCATAGGGAAGCTCTGTTTCCAGTTTTCTTAGGAATCTCCATACTATCCTCCGTAATGGTTGTACCAATTCGTATTCATCTTTAAATCCATAGTACCTGGTGCCTTGTCTAGCTTATGGCCAATTATTAGTGTTCAATACAGAATAATGCATGAAATGTGATCTTGAGGTTCAAGACTTAATCTGCCCTGTTCTTTTTGCCAATTAGTTAGCTATTAAATATTTTACATTAGTAAACTAATGAGGAGAAGTTGATTATTGATCTCCCTCCAAATTATCAACTCGTTTTAAGCAAATGACGATGTAGCAGAAGGAAAATATTAGCTGCTTTTGCGCACTTGAACTTTGAGGAGCTGCCAAGTCACCCTTTTCCACCGCGCCACTCCCTTCAAAGCCCTCCTGTCCTGGTCAGCTGCAGGCAAAGCTGGCAGACAGGAAGGAAAGCCTGCCTCCCTGACCCTTCTCCCACACTCCGGGCCAGCTGCAGGCCTGGGCCAAGCAGGTTTTCAATAGGTCGGCCAAGTAGGTTCATTTGACTTAAATGAATATTTATATACATATCATTAAAAAGGCTCTAATTCAATTCTTAACAGTATTTTCTCCCTGACTTCACTCTGAAGTTAAAATTCTAGAATATGATGATCTATAAATGAAAAGCTCTTTTTTGTTCAGTATTCATATCCTTAGGGCTGAGTGCACATTTTATGTTTCAGAATCGCTATTTAGACCCACATTTCTGGCTACAGATTAATATGGCTGAAATTCTACCTAGAATTATGAGTTCAATGAGCTGAATATAAATTATATCTCCATGATATCAGAAACTCAGGATTGAATAGAGGAATGTGCTTCTCTTTACTGGGATCAGGATGTTATTTTGTAGAGGGTAAAATTTATTTTTAAAACTTCAGCCCCTGACTCTGCACTCTTGTACTTCTATAATTTTGCGTCTTTTATATCAGTTTCCATGACCTACCCCCAGCCTTTTGCACATGTTTTTCTCTGTTTTCAAGCTTGAAGATCTGTCTTTCATCTTTATAGTGCAACAATATAAATTTTAAAAGACTTTATATTCCAAAAGTTTGGGGAGCTGATTACTTTAAGAAAGAAGGGGCTTTGAAAATATAGATGTTTCTGTGGAGCCTGCTACATAAAATAAAAGTTTAGACTTCTAAGAAATAATTTGCTGGTAATCTCTAGGTGACAAACTCATGTCAATAACATTACTGGAGTCAGTTATTCCAATAGATGTTTCTATAGATTATTGCTAGTGAAAATGTATTTCCTCTTCTCGATGGATACCTCAGGTCAGGTAGCAACATACATTATAAGAACAGAATAAACAGGATTTATTTTTAAGCAACAATAGAAGAGGCAGAACTGAAACAAAAGGAAAAATGAGAAATATTCATTGGCAACTGAATTACTCACATATTTTTCTCTCTGCCTCCCTTTTCCTGCTTAAAGATGCAGAGAAGTAGAAAAGCACTAGCACTAGACATTATCATGTCTATTTTTTAAAGATGATGCTGAAGCTCAGATAGTTAAATAGCTCATTCAGGTTCTTATAGCTTGTAACTAGCATTAATGAGCTGGGTATTCAAGTCAGTTACTTTATTCAGAATATATTAGAGTTAGAGAATACACAAAGAGTATGAGAGCTTGAACTATCAAAGAAATATGAAGGTAATAAGGATGGCAATGATGATCCACTTACATAAGTAAGGGCTTGGCATGGAAAAGAAGGGATGACTAGAATATGAGCTAGGGATTTGATGCCAAAAACAAGCCAAATGTATGTGTCCTTTTATACATTTCATATTTCAAATGTTTTTTACTATTTTACTATAGTGGGAAATTGTACATTAAATTGGAAACGCATCTGTTTTTCCAGCATTTTGTGTATGTAATTCTCTTAGGAGAGACATACTGATTGGAAGGAAGAATTTTAGCACCCATGAGATGGAGTGGTGATGTTGGAAGTTTTATTTGTGGGTGTTGGGGTATCTGGTACAGAGCTTATATCTGCAATTTTTCATTTTGCCTATCAGGACTTCAGATTCTCTATTTATAGCAGAGGCAGTGGACAAAATGACTCTAAATTTCCTTTTTTTCATTACTACTCTGTGATTCTACGATTTTTGATCAGTAGTATACAATTAAAAGTCTTAGATGGTTGTACCTGTGAGTGTGATTTTTATTCTTTTCATTGTTCTTCCTTAATATTCTAAGATATGAGATTTTTTTGTTGTTTGTTTTGCTTCTTTACAGATTCTTTTTATAGTCCAACAATAGCTTAGATGCAAGCTGTGTGTTGGTCATACCTTGATTTAAACAGTATTTAATCTCCATGTACCTTTATTTATTCGTCTTTCTAATGAGGATAATGCAATAATATTTATCTCTTAGATATGATAGATGTTTGAGATAATTTAACAGGGTTCATAATATACTACTTGTCACACTCTTAAGTTCTCACTAAATGATAGCAACTCTTACTTTTCCAAACTAAATATTGATTACCTGCTTTACAGAGCCTGAAGGTTTTCTCCACAGAAATTAAATTTAGCATCACCTATTTCATTTTCTGGAAACTGCACACTCTTTTCAATGGCCTCCAACATTGTGGCTCCAGAAACTGCTTCAAAATATCTTATTACCTTTATACTAACTTGAATAAACACTTTTATTTTAATTGTGTTCTGATCCAGCCATTGATTTAGGCAAATCTAGTGCTATTGTAAACACATATTAATGATTTGTGACTTTACTGATTGACCATAGGTAAAATTTGTAGTTATTTACCCAAAAGTACAATGCTGTAATAAAATTTATAAAAGGACTGAAGTTACCATATCAATATCCTTAACTGCTTCATTTTGCAAACAACAATGGATCTGTTCCTTTTTCTAAACTACAGAATATTTATATTTCACATGCAAATCCTATCTGTCTAAAGACAAAATAATTACTATTTTCAAAAGTAATGATCATAAGAGTCACCCAAGGAGATTGATAACAATTTTGATTTCTTAGCCAATCTCCATATATTCTGATTCCCTGGGTGTGTGATGTGGTTCAGTGATCTCATTGATAATGAGCACCCAAGGGGTACCAAGTCATACAGTGGTAACTATAACTTGAACAATTTAGAACCTTAAATTGATTTTCACAATAAATTTTTGAATGAATGAATCAAATCAGCATTGAACAAGTGAATGCTTGTATATTATATTATGTGGGTGTTATATTCTAACATCAGATCTTAAATTATCAATTGTTTTTTGTTACTACTTGGAGCTACGGAGGTAGAGATCTATAAGTTTTTCAGGGACCATGATTAGACTCGTGGGTCCTGTAACTCACACTTAGTTATTCATGATTGATATAGACCCGAATTCCTGATATTTAGCATCTTCTTTTTCAGGTACAACATTAAATCCATAGAACTTAACCATTGCCTATATATACAGGAAAGCAGATATGAAATAATTATTTTATCAACTACTAACAATTTCCCCTTCTTCCTTGTTTCTTCTTTCCAGTATTTTCACCAGAAATTTTTGAGAATGCTAGCCATACCCTGGTTACTATGCCACACAATTTAATCATCACATTGAGTTTTACTAGAGGGAACTTGTAACAACAAAGAGATGAGTGAAGCTTACATTTATTTACTTTATACATTTCCAAACTCATAGGATTGACTTTGAATGGTTTAATTATATCCTATTAATTTTTCTATACCTGGGAGTCAATAGCTAATAATGAGTGGATAAGTCTGGTGTAAGTCAGTAGAAGCCAGAATTGAATTATTAAGACTATACATTAAAATGTAAGAAACCTGTTGAAAGGTCTCAATCTCAAATTATGAAAGGTATAAATTGGTTGAATATGAAATAAAACAAAAATCATTTCCATTATATATAAGCAAAAGCTTTGAGTTCTGTTTTAGAAACTAATTATTTTCTTTCTGATTCCAATAATTATTTGTTGGAAAATTGGGAGAAATTAAAAATACACAACAAAGCAATAGCACATTTCCCACAATTCCTTTGCTCAGCTATAATAACAATGAATATTTTGGTGTAATATCTATTATTTTCAGTAACTTAAATATATTTGAAGTATATGTTTTGTGTCTGCTTTTTTACTTACTATTTTATTTTTAACAGTTTTTTATTTCATTAAACATTATTACAAAACATTCAAGTTGTTGTTTATGATTATGTTATACAAATGTATTAAATGTTATTTTACTGTCCCCTATTATTATATATTTAGATTTTTTTCTTTTTTCTTTTCCTTTTTGTAAGTTTTATTTTTATTGTTTTTGACAGAGAGAGAGAGAGGAGGAGGGCCTAGAACAGTCTCCATAGTTGTATGTCATTAGTTTTTCATATAGTATTACTCCATAGGTGGGCTCGGGTCTGCACAGGGCTGGAACTGAGCCGGGGGCCTCCCACATGGAAGGCATGTGCTCATGAGCTAGGGGCTTCCTACATGGGAAGCACACCTGGGACAGGAGCTGAACCTGGGGCCACTCACATGGGAAGCTTGTCTTGGTGAGAACCGAACTGGAGATACACCCCATCTCAGCATGTGGGTTCACACAGGCCAAGACTGGGATATGATCTTTGGACTCTGGGGCTGCAAAATGAGCACTCAACCTGCTGAGCAATCCTGGCATCCCTTTTTTCTTAATACAAAGACAGATATCCTTATGTATGAATCATTGGTTATACTTCTGATTATTTAATTAAAAAAGTTGTAAATAATAGAATTACTGGGTCATATTGTCTAATTTCTCTTTAGAAAACTTTTGTCTAGTTATATCCTTTCTGGTGTTATTTGAAAGCATAAATCTTCCCATAACATTATCAACTTAGGACAGGTACAAAATAGTGTTTCATTGATTCGTTTTATTTTTTCTTTTGATTAGCTAGTAAGGATGGAATAAATAAATGTAAGCTTTAATTTCTCCTTCAACATATTTTTGGGGGAGTTTGGAGAGTTGGAGAAAGAAACTTTAATGGAAAAATTTATCCCAACTAAGCGTTTCATGGAGTATTAGTGATTAGATTAACAATGGAGTTACTAAAATACTTGAGATGTTTGAATGCAATTCATCATTTTACCCTTATGATATTGACCAGAGAATACTGAGAAATACAAGAAGTCAAAAAGAAAAGACTAAGACTATCCAATAAATATATTTTTTATTTTTATTAAATTAAAAAAATATTATTTTTTAATTGTTAAATTTATTGGGGTGACAGTAGTTGGTAAAAATTACATAGTTTCCAGGTGTACAAGTCTACATTACATAGACTTCACATGTATTAGAATACATCTTCTATATGTTGCTTTCTGTGTTCACCACCTGGAGTCAATTCTCCTTCCATTACCACATACTTTACTGCTTTGTTCCTCTTCTACTACCCACCTCCCCACTTAACCGCTGGTAACTACTACACTATTGTCTGTGTCTATGAGTTTTTGTTTGTTTATTTGTTTGTCTTGTTTGTTTATTGCTTTTACGTTTATCCCACATATGAGTGAAGTCATAGGGTTCTTGACTTTTTCTGTCTCACTTATTTCACTTAGCATGATAATCTCAAGATTCATCCATGTTGTCACAATGGCAATATTTTATATTTTGTTATGGCTGGTAATATTCCATTGTGTGTATGTACCACATTTTTTTAATCCAGTTATCTGTTGAGTCGAATAAATATCTCAAAATTTCAATCTACCAGGGATGCCACATTTTCAGAGATGTTATCTATGTATTTCTTTTTGAAGTTGAATTGAATTATAGTAGCAATATGTAGTATGATGTTTATTCAAAAGACGGCATTAATCATATGAATGCTAGCACCATGGGACAGGCTGGGCAGTCAAAGAAAATGGTGGAAGCATGGTTGTCATTTGTGGAGTACAAGACCATTTTGAAGTGGTATTTGAAATTTGAGAACATTGTAAAAGTACAATGACAATGGAGGTGTGAGTGTGAAACAGAACCTCCAACACGCCTAACAATTGCACTCATTTGTGATAAGTTTGAGATGCATGGTAAATTGAAATGGCATGTGCAGCAATACAAGTGGACAATTTTGTCAACATTGTTCAAGCAGTAGTTTTCCATAATCAGAAGTGTCTGGATGCTGACGGTAACTACTTTGAGCATTCTTTGTAATTACATATATGAAACATGACTTGTATTCATCTTTTGCTATTGGTATATACTGAGTATTACAATTTTAATAGTTTTGTGGTTGTTGTTGTTGTTTCTTAAAAAGTGTATACATTTTTTTTACACCCTCTGCATTTGAGATCACTGAAAGCAGACCAAAATGGTTAGGACCATGTGTTGTATAATTCTACAGCTTTGAGTTGAAATTTATTCTCTGTCATTTATTTATCTTGGTGGTTTTGACCAAATTATGTTTCTTCACTATAAAGTGAGAATAACAGGCGATTTGGCGAGATTATTATGAGCATGAAATATCAATTTTAAAATTCAGATCACAACTCTGAAGAGAAAAGGCACTTAATAAATGGTAATATAAATAACAACAGTAAAAGTTGTTATTGTTGTGTCATGGCTGTTGTTATTCTTAGGTAGGGGAGGCCAACACAGAGGTGAGGGTGACAGGAACATTTGTGAATCTGTGTGCCAGGTTGAGAAAATTCCATGAATTTGTTCCTCTAAAAACACCACCAGCTCCCCTCCAACAATACACCACCTGCCATTATTCCCTGAACTTTTACTTTAAGAGATTTGTTTTATTACCTTAAAATTTCTTTATTTTAGAATAGAAAAAAATCTAGAAAGATAGGACTCATTTTTTAAACCTATTTATACTTCAATGTAAATTAGGGGATCAGATTCTGAGTGCAGATTTTAATAACAAGGAACTTGAGAGGTCTGCATGC
The DNA here is from genome assembly GCA_004027555.1 of Craseonycteris thonglongyai. Lineage (NCBI taxonomy): Eukaryota > Metazoa > Chordata > Mammalia > Chiroptera > Craseonycteridae > Craseonycteris > Craseonycteris thonglongyai. The sequence goes on from PVKE010003756.1 coordinate 23,253, forward strand.
CTGAGGGGGGCAGTGAAGAATTATATATCTCGGGATATCTTTGACTTGAAAGTGACAGACCTTTGGTAGTGAAATTGTATAACAATGATTAGGAAGTAATACCAGAATACAGAATCTGTCAATTAAGACCTGAATACAGTGAGCATATAAAATAAAATGATTTGTAGAGGAAAATGTATGTTTTGTGTTGTGTATTCACTTGGAGGAAATAAAATGGGTACTTTACTAAATTTGGGAGAATGAAAAGTGTGTGGATATAGGCAATATAACCAGGATGAGGGAGGAATATCACTTAGAGTTCAAAATAATACCTCAGAGATATTGGTTGCATCTGGACATATTTAATTTTTGTCATTGATCCTAAGGTTTTCTCTTCTTGATAGTGTTCTTTTAATAATAAAATCCACATGGAAACCTTATTAGATGACTGAAGAATATGTGTTCTGGGAAACATTGAAAGACAACTGTATTGTAGACAAAAAGTGAGACCAGGAGTGTGTGAGTTCAGATTGTAATATGATAAATTTTCACAGCAAGCAAGATCCATAACTTCTTGGGGATGTTGCAGACAAGCTGAGCCTCTCTTTTTTATTATGGAGTCAATGCAAATCAACTAGGCATGCCGACAGTGTCTCTATTATCCTTTACCTGCTCTACTGGAAGTACTGCTCAGGATTCCTGAAATAGAAGACACAGAGAGTCTTCTGGTGGCCTGTGTGGATTGGTTATGACACCAGGTTTGTGTTTTAATCAAGTGGCATCTTGTGTCAATAAGTTTTCCACTTACATGCCAATACTGTAAAAGTACTGATAGGTATGTGGGTGTTCAGAAGCGGGGACCACAGCAAGAGTATCTCCAGATGGATGGTGGGAACTTTCTTTCCCTTTAGCCAGTCACCCCTGTAGGCTCCAAGTTTCTCATTTTTCTGTCCCAAGGTAGGTATATCACTCAACTTTCACTAAAGTTGAACTTAGAAAATGGGACTTGGTGACTATTCAAAATCCTAATTAGACTCACTGCCTCTGTTTATGTAGGAGGATGGGAAAAATAGAACTAGCAAATAAAACACGGTGCTCTGAGGAATTAGGTCACTGTTCTGTCTTCTGTAAAGATGATGCTCATCTAGCTGTTTTCTTTTCTACATTGAATAATTATAACTCAATTAATTCAAATACTTTTATTCAGATCTCTTTTTCTAGTGACACATTTTAAAAGTCTAATTATAAAATCTTAAGATTTTTTTTAGTGAGAAAGTTCAGTCTTAAAATTTAACTACCTCTTGATTATTCAAGAACTCATCATTGTATGTTCACAGTGGCTTTATCTAACCCTGTGTTTTTCCTCCCTGTTCCTCAGACTGCATGCCTTGAGCTATTTCAGTTCTGATTTGCACTTTCAGTAGAAGATGGATCTGTAGGGAAATTGAATTCAAATAATTTATTTCTATTACTTATAGAGGAGAGTTTATAGGAAGGAAGTGAAAATGACAAAAATGATATTTTAAATCTCCTAAAGATTTCATTTATTCCAACTATGTTTATTGATTGTCTACTGTATAATAGGTACAGTAGGGGATAGAGAAACCATAAAGCATGGCCCTTGGCCTCCAATATATTTTAATCTCAAAAAAGAAAAAGTGCTATGTACAACTCATGCTATCTTAAATTCCCCATTGAATAAATCTTGTATAAATATAAATATGTACAAGAACTTCACCACTAGAAAATTATGTGTCATATAGATGGCATAGACAATAAATGGTGGAAAAATTTATTTTAGAGAGTGGCAAATTTAGAGAGTTGTGTCATCAGGGAAAGATTTACTGAAGAGCTAACATTTGTCGTAAGTTAGATTTATAAGAACCTAATACCTGTAGTTACTTCAACTTCTGACAGTATTATATGTTGCATACATAAAATTGAAAAGTACAGAAAAGAATAAAGAGAAAATCAAAATCACTTATAATCCTACCACCTAATGAAATACCCATTGTTGGTTTTTTACAAAATATTGTTGTAAACTTTTCTTCTCTGTCATGAGTGAGTGTGTTTGTATTTGTATTGTGTTAGTCAAGGTCCTAGTGGGAAACAGATGGCATAGTCAAGTTATATGAGTGGGTAAAAGACAGGGGAAACACAGGAGTAATACAATAGCCCAGGAGTAGTAAGAGCTGTTACCAACCTAGGCCTGTTAATGATGGAATAAGAAGAGGGTATGATCGCTAAAACCTAAGAGGAGACTGAGTAAAAAAAAAAAAAGGTGACCTCGAGAGAAGCAGTGTCCTTCAGTTGAGAGACTCAGGCAGCCCAAGAAACTTGGCAGGAAAATAATCAAGAGAACAATCAATACCTTCATCTCTTCTCCTCCCCCATGTCAGATTTTGTGCTAGGCTTCCCATTGGCTGAACCCAAATAGAAAACAGACAGTAGGAGGACCCATGGAGTAGTGCATGCAAATCAGTTTCCTGGGATAAAGAGCAAGCTGGAGCGGTAGCAAGAGTAAACCTGGAAGGGCCAATCAGCATATCATCCAAAACTGGATTAATCTGTACATGCAGTTTTATAAACTGTACACTGTTTTAACTACTCTTCTATGATGTTTTTAATCATTATATCTTACTCCCTAAAATAGATGACTATAAATTATTCAATAAATGTCCTACCATATTATAATTAGGGTGTTTAGTTTTCTTTCACTATAAAAGTAATGCTACAATATGTATGTGTGCATGAGCACATGTGTGTAGATGCTTATTTATTTAGCTCCATGCATATGTCTCACTTTTTAAGATTAATTTCAAGAAGTGGGAATGTTGAGGGTTGCCTGTACAGCTCAGCAGGTTGAGCGCTTACCTCGCAACTGTTAGATCTGGGTATCAAATCCTGGCCCAGCCGTGCAAACTCATATGCTGAACTGCAGCACAGCTGGCAATCACTGGGATGGCAGCAAAGGTTCTTGTCTCCCATGCAGGAGACCCCCAGTTTGGTTCACACCCCACATGGCCCCACATTCACCTGTGTGGAATGAAACGATGTCATAACTAATGATATACAGCTATGGAGACTGCTCTGGACCCTCCCCACTTCTCTCTCTCTCTCTCTCTCTCTCTCTCTCTCTCTCTCTCTTCTTTCTCTCTCTCTCTCCCTCCCTCACCTTTTCTCAAATAATAAAATACATCTTAAAGAAAAACAAAAATTAAGTGGGAATATTGAGTCAAAAGGTATGATTATGTATAAGACTTTTGATGTATGTTGTAAAGTTATCTTCTAGAAGACTATACCAACATGTTAAAGTAGACCTTTAATGGGCAAGAATCATGACATATGGAGATGAATGGAATATTGTTAGATGGAAATTTAGAGGGACTTCCAAATGAGTACTATAAAAAAAAAAGGGAATGAAACTTAAAAGGCACAGGCTATATTCAGCAATGGGTAACTCATCTAATTGGCCCTTAAGAGTAATAGGGTGTAACAGTTCATGCGTACTCACGGTGTTGGAAAGCCCAGTACTAAGACTGACCAGAACTGTTTACAAGGCAGCCTGGCACAGCATAGCTTCAGGAAAGAGGTGCTGGTTATCTGGAAGTAGGCTCATGATTGAAACTGGTAAAATGGGACAAGTTTAACCTCAAAGTGAAAAAGAAGATGTACTTAGTAGAATTATGTTCCATGAGTGTTGTTATACAAGAGAAATGGCTCAGAGGGTCATTTGACAAACTTTGGTATAAATTGTGGCTCCACCATTTACCAACTGTGTGACTTTGGACAAGTCATACATGACAAAGAGTCTTTTGGTTTAAGGGGTAGAGACTTTGTATTGTGAGTTCAGTTGACCCTTGCCTTAAACAACTTGTGGGTTAGGGGCACTGGCCGCCTGCACATTCAGAATTGTGCATATGACTTTTGACTTCCCCCCAAATTGAACTATTAATAGCCTACTGTTGACTGGAAGCCTTACTGATAACATAATTAGTCAATTAACACCCACTTTGTATGTAATATATATTAAAATATACTGTATTCTTACAATAAACTAAGCTTAGATAAAAGAAAGTGTTCAAAAAATCATAATGAAGAGAAAATACATGTATAATATTTATTGAAAATTATACATGTATAAATGGATACACAGAGTTTAAATTCATGTTGTTTAAGTTTGGTTGTACTTAGCACAGAAACTGATACGTAATAAGGACTTATAACTGGTCACTGCTAAGGAATGAGTCAAGGAGAGTAAATAGTGACAGGGTCTTGTCCCCTGTTTTATTGGACACAGGCCCAAATGGTAAGGTAAGGGCAGCATGTTGACAAGCCAGTATTGCAAGTATAGAGTAGCATTCTTCTTAATCGTTAACAAAATGGACAGAAGAGTTCAGTTAGGAAAATAAAATAATAGCAGATTTTCCTAATAAAAATCTATAGAAAAATGAAATTTGATTTTTAAAATACTTCAGAGCCTATTATCACTTACTTGCCTTTGAGCACTGGTAAAGGAATAATGCTCACTGTTAGCAATAAATCTCTGAAATACACTACTATGCATTAGTATATATCTTCTTTTTGCCTGCCCAGATTTTATGTACAGGTTTTGGGGTAAAATTACTACAGTTTCCCTCTAAAA